>WYDI02034416.1:0-15989 GCA_009867235.2 Psittacus erithacus
AGGGGCCTGCCCCAGCCTAAATGGAAAAATTTTTCTTAGAAATCCTAGTAAAACATGGCAGCAAACCCCCCCCCCCCCAAAAAAAAAAAAAAAAATGTAGGAAGCAGTAGCAGTATATAAACTCACAAATGAAATCTGTATCTCATTGACAATATCTGTTTTTTTCCTGTGTTGAGATGAAGATGTAGCTCCAAAAAATAGAGAAGAGCCCTACATTTGGACTGCAAAACCCTTCTCAAAGAGATTTATCCAGTGTCCCTGACAGTAGTTCTGTTCTAAGTGAAGCTCAGGCTTATAAGCAAAATAATGCTCTGCAATCTGTATTAGCAGTTATTTTTCAGCCAGCTTTCTTAAAATGAATTATTGCATGCTTTCACATACAGTATGAATATACATTGATTATAAAATCTATATATACACACGTTTCTCAAGTACATCCATAAGTGTTCTACTGACTATAAGAACTAGCAATGTGGTTTTCCCCTACACTTTCCCTCAGCTTTCCAGGTTCTTCACCATAACTGAAATTTAGCTCTCTATTTTCCAGAAATGTTGAGCCTGCATATAATGAAACTTGAAGATATAAATTTTACATCTTATTTGTACAATAATCAGTCTCTTTTCAGGATTTCTTTTGACACACTAAAAATGTATTTTGAGCACTAGACAGACTTTGAAAAGCAGATTCCTTGAGGGCCATTCAAGAGCTATGGAATCATCTGTAACAAAGGGATTTAAAGATTCCTCAGTGTAAAACAGATCATATTTATAGCGAAAGACAGACTACTCTGTGACTATTAAACTGAAGACTTCACTCAGTTTCAGGATTAATTTGCCACATGGTCTTCAAGCATCATCACTGCAGCTGTCAATTTTTTTATGACTGTGCAATTATCACCCCTTTCAGGAGAGAGGCATGAAGAACACAATTCCCCTATTAAAATCATGTGCCTTCACAGTATGTCACAATAAAATATATATGAATTAATTGCCAATACCTAAATCAGCCATCCACAAACAAAGCCACCGGCTAAAGAACAGCAGATGTCCTAGTTTGTGGAAGGTGTCCCTGCCTATGGCAGGGCTGTTGGAAATAGATGATCTTTAAGGTCCCTTCCAACCCAAACCATTCTATGATTCTATTATTATAATAGGTGTATTAGATGTAACTTCACTGCTAATGTTAAACAGAGGAAGAGATGTAAAGAGTGAAATCTGTGGAAAAAGTCCTTAATTTTCAGAAAGAGCAAAGCAGGTCCCTAAAGTGATGGACCATGTTGTTGCACCACAAGAAGTGCTTAGAAGAAACACCAGGAGAAGATGAAAAGAAGGAAAAACTATCTTAGCAGGTGTGCAAAGGGTAACAGATTTGGCAAAGAAGCAACTAAAGAACAACTCTCTAGCTGTAGGTAAACTGGAGTAATTGAGCTGTAGATAAGCTGAAGCTGCTGGGAGGATTGGATACACAAGACCATTTATCCCAAAACTGTCCTTGAATGAAGGAAGCAGAACACTAGCAAGCCTTAGCCACAGCTGTTTTTCAAGTGACACCTCACAGATAGAGTACAAGACACCACTTATGCCAACATTGCTGGACTTGTACCATTGTGATGCAACTGTGCGCATGGAAATCTGCATGTAGTGCTTTACACGCCTCTCCCTGAAGCTATGCCAACTGTCAGGCCCACCTGTATGACTTTCTGCTTTAACAAGTCTATTTTGGTTACCAGGTAGCTCTGCAAATGTCCATCTTTTGGAATAAGTAGTTCTGTGACTTCAAACATGACCTTTTTAAAGTTTGCCAAGCTTGAATCTTCTGCTCCCGTGTCACTTCATATATCTAATCTATGCCATGTAATCTCAACAAACTGTGCAAGTCTAATTTGCAAATTTCCCCTCTCCTACAAAGTACAGAAAGCAGCTTAATTAATTCACGTTTCAAAAGCTCTAGGATCCTCTTACAAAAGTTGTCTACAAGATAATGAATTCTTAAAGTTGAGACAAGGGGAGAAGGCAGAAGAAAAACAGAATATTGTTTAATGACAGCAACATTTATATCATTCAGCATTGCACATAAAAACACTCCTCAATCCTCACTGGTGTAAACATTCCGTGGTGCAGGTGTTTGCCTCCAGAGCTCTATTAACAAGCAAATAAAACTGCTAAAATCCCTTATTAAAGTAGTTGAAATCACTTCATCTTGAGATGTTCAAAAATATTGACCAAAGCAAGTGAGAACTGATGAATTCCTGAAAAACAAAAATACAATCTGCAGTTTCTAGCTACGGTAGACTTAAACACATGACAGCAATATACATGATCATTCCTGATTGCATTGCTCACTAAGTTTTTGGTAAATTCAAATGTGATTTTTCAAGAGGTAAGACTTGAAGAAAATATTGGCTTTTTAATGTAGACGAAGTGTATCCCAAATATTTTCAAGTTACTGTCCTTTTTTGCTTTGTTCCTTTAATAGCCATTTCATCAGTTTAAAATAAATAAAAAAAAATTAAAAATCTAGCTTTTATTTATGTACTTGTTTGCTTTCTGCTTTTCATGAAGTGAAGTATTTCAACTAAGAATGCTTTTACTTTACTATAAAGGAGCATACTAACTTTTCAGCATTTGTTTGTCAAACCATTGGAAAACAGAGTGTTGTCTTTCCATTTAAAACAAAGTTATTTCCATTAGGTGAAGTGGGAGGGAAAAACTCTGCTCCTTCCCTTTTTTTTTTTTTTTTCCAGTTTTAACACCATGATAATATTTAAAGTCAGTTTTTGTAAACGCTTCCTTTAAAAAGTCTGTGCTTGGAGCCTACACTGATTAAGCAAAATCCATTTTATTTCTGTGAACTTTCCTCAGTTTATTTTATCCCAAATGAGCCCTAGGAAAAGGACCTACATGCTACACAGGCATAAGGATCCCCAAGCTCTGCCAAGTAACTGCCTTGTTAAAATTATAGCAACTTATTAATCTTCTGCTTTTTGAGAGCTAAATTACCTTTCTCTTTCATGCTTTGTTTGTTAGACTTTGAATTCCGGCTTTTCTTTCTATTCTACCCAAGAAATGACCAGCTGACTTTGAAATGCCAAGTTTTCCAGTGTGCCTTCTCCAGAGGATAATATAAATGTCCATTGTGGAAGAACCAGATTTTCCAAATTTGAGTCTCTATGATGTTTTCCAAAACATTCCCACAGTAATATTTTAATTTACATGCTGAGTAATATGCACTTAGGATGTATCTTGCACATCTTCATTTAGATTCACATTTTTTGTTTTATCTTTCTTGTCACACAAGACGCTCATTGTTTTCTTCTAACACCACACAAGCAAATGACGTAATAAAGAAATCTTTCAGCAATGTCTTAATCTGATACATTAAACAGTTGCAATCATGAAATATCTACGGTAAATTAAGAATCTCTTTGCCATATGCATACACTTTTCTTTAAGCGTTGTCACTCAAGGTAATGTAAAATACTACATTTAAAAAAAAGAAACTGCTATAGGCAGCCAGGGATTTTCATGGTACTATTGATGGTACCCAGGATCCACTGCATCTTTAACTAATTCCATATGCTCAAGTGCCAGTAGATCTAGCACCTCCCCAGTAGAAGCAGTCTATGTTGCCTTGCCACTTAAACATGAGGAACACCAGTGCTATCAAGGCTTGTCATCTTGCCTATTAGCTTGATGTCTTTATTCACAGGCCATCTGCACCACTGAGAGATACTAAGGCAGCTAATGTCAATATGAACAAATTCCTCTTCTTTTACAAGAAATGTCAAACACAGGACAGTACAAGAATGACCTCAGGAACACCAACAGATGTTAGCTACAAGGCTTTAAAAGAAAAAAAAAATCAATCTTTCCTACTGGGACTAATTAAGATGAAATGAAGAGCAAAAATAAGAAAAAAATCATGCCATTATCAGGAACTCCATACATATTTTTTAAGCTCGTTATTGGCATACTGCCCTGTGTTCTTTGAATAACTGCTAAAAAATGGTATGGTAACGGGCAGAGTTACCATAAAAATAAAAGAGAAAGAGTCTATTTTGCACAGCCCTGACCTAAATTTCACGTGTTTGGCAAGAAAAATTATACATTGTTATTACCACAGTACTGTTTCAGGTAGAAAAGAAATACAGCAGCATTCAGTCTAGAAATGTATATATTAGAAAGAACCGCTGATATCAAGAAAATCTAGACATGTTACAGTACTTGGGCATTCACGAATGCCAAAGACACACTGCATATTTCCATGTAACAAAAAGAAGCTGATGATCAAGGTCTCCACTATCCACTACGAGGATTAATCATCAGAGTACAAAATTTAAAATGGCCATTTTTCTGTCCCTATTCACAGGCTGACAATTAGCGTTGGTCCTAATCTGGCCAAGTCCACAGGGACAAACTCATTTTCATTACAAAAGAACTCTTCTCATTGTTATTGCACTTTGTAAAGATGATGGGTGAGAGGAGATGCATTAAAAGTATCTACTTGGGATTAAGCAGCCAGAAACTTTAAGCTATCTTCCACAGCAGCAGCTCAGCTAGAACTCAGATCTGCGGTTACAGGGAACCCAAGCATTTCAGCCCTGCTGATGGAGCATTATGCTTCATCAGGCACATACAGGCTCCAACACAATGAAAATGCCAACTCATTTTCACTTCATATGCTCTCCTGGGATGGAAGGATATGGTTGTGAAGAATAGCTGAGATCTCTGGCAACGCAGCTCTGGCAAGACAGACCTAACTGTATTTGAGGCTGCGTGAACATGCACACAGACTTTGCAAAACCTATGGCTCTGTTTGTACTAGAAAGAATTGCAAACACAGCTATACCAGAATAACTCTATATTCTACACCCAAGTCCTCTCTGTGCAGCTATTTCAGCTCAAAGAAGTACCCAGCTTGGAGAGTTTCAGCTATGAAATAGGAATTATTGAATTCCTATTCCTATGAAATAGGAATTCAATGAAATAGGATTTTTTTAAGAAGCAAGGATGCACATTAAGTTCACTGTGGTCTTAGCACCACTAGCGAGGAGCATGATTCTTCTATCTCCTCCCCTCCTGGTATTGCCAGTAAATATCTTGAATGAAAACCAGAAATACCTCTTCACAATGAATTCATTAGGCAATGCAGCAGCAATTCTCCACAAGATTCAATACAGGTCTGGAGAGAGATATCACTACAAATTGTATGCAAAACATGGACAACCTTATATGCCTTATACTATATTCAGTAGATTTAAAGATTTAAATGCACCTCTTTGTAGAAAAAAAGGTTTGTGTTTTAACTCTATTACAGCTGCATCTTGTATTTTCTCTGGATGATGATGTCCATTCTATTGCAGGTGCTCTTTCACATAAATGTTTAATAATCTTGAAATCATATGTCATAATTACAACTATTTCATAAAACCCTTTTGCACTATCAACACACATCCTGTGAGTTAAGGAAAAAGAGACATCTCTGTAACTCTCTATGGAAACTGACATTAAGCTTTTGTTAGTGTTACTGATAACAGAAACACACCTGAGCACATTACGAAATATAACAGATGCACACCTGCACCTCCCTATTCCTAAGAATCATTAGGGTAATTCTAAATTCAGACAGAGTGCTTCAGGCACTGAAATGTATGAGATACATTACATACGTTGCTAATGCAATCACATTCAAAAATGCAAAAGCTTGCAAAGCTTATTGAAGGACTTGAATCACTTTGGAATATTCCACTACGATACTGATTTACTGCATCTAGATTAGCAAATTACCCCTAAATTGAACATGTCCTTCTTTAACCTCTTTTGGATAGTAAAATTCTACGCATTTTGATTGCTGATACAGCTTCCATTTCCTCCCAGGGTTGCACAGAGGTTTAAAAGTCAGTCCTATCTCCTCTTGTATCTGACATGCAATTCATATCCAGGCTTACTTCCTGATTTACTGATCAACCTAAGGGAAAGGATATACAGTGACAAGAGTTTAAAAAACTGATAGCAAAATTTGAAACAAACAATAGCAAGGCAAACTATTTACAAGATAAGGCATCACAATTTATCAAAGTCTATCATTTTTGTGGGAACGCAGTAAGAAAGAGAACTTGAAAATGCTAATAAAATCTTTATGCTATGAGAGATTTGTGTGTTTGTGTATTTTATAACAAACTAGAAAATAAAAATCAAACTGATGTCAACATCTGGAGTGTTCAAGTAGGGGACTTCAGTTCTTTTCCTCTATAGTTTTTAGAGCTCATTCTTACCTACATTCTCCCTATTTGCCACTCTGTGACCATGCACAAGAGCAGTTTTGCCATCTACCGTCACTGGTCCACTGAAGTGTATCTGTTTCCTCTATTAATTCTATATTGGAAAACCACTCTGAAAAATGACCTTTTGCCTGGCCAATAAAGATTCAGAAAGTGTAAGTTATAGCATATGGCAGCTGATTTGCTCAAGGGAGCATGGCATTTACCATACCCAAAGCTTGCTCTGACAGCTTAAACAGTGGCAAAGAACAAAAAGTCTTAGAACCACAGAAATGAGAGAAGGCTTTATTCAGAATGGCTCCCCTTAAAGTGGTGAAAATACAGAATAAAGAAGTTCAATTAAATGCAAAAGCCTAATGCTGGAGCACAATAACTTGTACTGGTTTGACTGTAATATATTGGATTTCTGTACTCCACATAATCATCTGTAAAATGGAAAGAAACCATTCTTACCAAAGATATGTAAAACTGAGAAAAAGCCATTAATTATGTAAAAGAAAATTTACCTATTACAGTTAAACTGAAAAAGATACTCTGCATACGCTAAAACAGAAGCTGAAGAAAGCAAGATTATAAATGGCCAAAAATAGTACCAAACACTAATAACAATGACATAACAGCAATAAAGTTTACACAGAAGAATCTTCATTTGGAGATGGGGTGAATCTTAGTTTCCAGTTTCACTTTTCATTTTGTTTTGAATATTAAGCATGTGCAGAGGGAATTCCATAAGGACCCCAGCGTTTTTTCCCTTCTCTGCCTCTATAGTACTACTAAAGCATTTTATACCATTTCTGTGATAAAATGGTCTGTTTATCTGACAGATGATACTTTAGCAATCCCCTTGCTAATTCTGTGTTGTGTGATATTGCAAGCTAGAGTATATCAGGATACTTAAACAGCAGATTTGAACCTATGACCTAAGAGGTGAAAGTACTCTGAAAGATATAAAATATCTCACCAGATCACCACAACCTAATAAAAAGGAGTGAGGATTTTTATAAACTATTTTAACTTCCAAGACTGTCTTTCCCTAAATGGAGCAGTATTGATGAGAACGAGATAGATTATATATAGTAGTACAGGAAAATGCTATAATGAGCCATCAACTCTATCAAGCCTTATCTGTACTGAAGCAAAGAATCTTCCCCTCTTGCCATAAAAAACAGTGTGTGGTATTTTATCTAGTCTATACACACACACACACACTACATCTACAGTCTTCAGTAGCATACCAGAAAGCATAAACCAGTGGCGGTAATATGATGTGCTGTACATTTTACCTACCCAACTTGGCAATGCTATAATTCTTCAATAACTATGGAACATCTGCAGTTTTTTGATACTTACTATGTTTCATTCCCATGATGCTCTCGGTGTCTGTTCAGAGTACAGAAAGGTCAACCAGCCCATCTGGAATCCTCCCCATTCATCCATTCTTGCATGCTGCCTCCCTTGCAAAAAGAGTTTCTGCAGAATTTGTCACTTCTACCTGTTCTGACAGGTTCTCCCTGCCTGACCTGGAGATAGCCCTTGGGGACATTAATCATATAACAGTCTGAGTTGTGAAAGAAACAAGGCTTGGCTGGATACTGTTACAGTCTCTGTCACCTACTAATCATATCCTGTGACACAGAGGGGCTTAATCAGATGGTAAGGTTTCTCATTAATCATTGTGGCGCCTCACAATATAACTATTCTTAGAGAGATTAAAGTTTAGATGGTCTTCTCCAGCCCGTGCTTGCCCAACTGCCTAAATTTAGCTCAGCTCCCAAGTCCTATAATCTAATCTCCAACTCCTATTTCCTAGAATCCAAAGGTTGATTTTTAAGTTTCTTATTGTGGCTGAGGACATGAATCTTTCCAATAAGAAAAGAAACCACCACACATAGGGACAGATAGATGAAGAAATAAATTTACTGATAAAGTAATTATGTATTAATATGAAATTTCTCAGGATGCATATATAAATGATGATAAAGATAACTGAGCCACTACAATAACATTAAGGCAGCATTTATTTGTACTAAATCAACTTGAAATTAAAGGAACCGACTTTAAAAGAATAAAAAAATAGCCATTCTAATGGACATTTGCCACAAGAAACTTTTGTCCTCCCATCATAGTCAATGTTAAATCTTCCACTACAGCATAATGAAAAAACCTCAGGAGGTAAAGAATAAAGGTAATAATCAAGTGATTTTAAAACAAGAAACAGCTATAAAAAACCCAAAGCATCAACTTAATTTCATT
The DNA here is from genome assembly GCA_009867235.2 of Psittacus erithacus. Classification (NCBI taxonomy): domain Eukaryota; kingdom Metazoa; phylum Chordata; class Aves; order Psittaciformes; family Psittacidae; genus Psittacus; species Psittacus erithacus. The sequence goes on from WYDI02034416.1 coordinate 8,535, forward strand.
GTGCACCTTAATTCTGATCTTGTTTCTAATTTTCCAAGTTTCAAAAGGCAACAAGTTCCAACACAAATTCTGCTTTATCCTGGCAAGTTGGCTTTGCACTTCCTCCTTGTGTTTACTTTCCCTTCATCATACAATTACAGGAAACATGTATAATTTTGCCTTCTAAATCATGAAACACATATACTTTATCAACATCTAAATCAGTTCTCATCTTGGCCAGGGTTGGGGTGGTGGGGGTGTCAAAAGGAGAAGACAGACAGGGTACTAAAAGGAAGCTATAGCCACCATATGATTAACACAATTTCCTACCTGCCTGAACTTGACCTGACAGTTTATTGCAACAAAGTCAGCAAAGAAACACTCAGTTCAAGAGTTACTTAAATGCATGTGCTTACCAGGTTCTCTAACAATACACCTCTTCTGAAAGCTACCACAAAAGACCTACAAGGCAGTCTGACTTAACTTCACAATGCTGAGCTGAGGCCTGGGTTTTTTTGTTGTGTTTGTTTCTATGCAGTGATCCTCCATAGCTAGCCTAGAAATGACAGTAGGTGGAAACGCTATCTTTCATTACACAAAGTATAAATAGTGTAATCTATCAGCACTGTCAATCAAGATGATTGATTACAGGCTGTCATAGAGAAGAGTGACATATTAGAAAAGTTTTGTTAACAATGCCTATTGCTAGTCAGCCTGCCACAGAAGCTGGTGATTAATGTGTTGTCAGCCTGTAATCCCACACCCCTGGCTAATGAGGCAGGAATTTATCATCTTTACAGAGTGGCAGATGTCAGAAGGAAAGGAATCCAAGTGCTGGAAACAATATACTTTTTCTTACCACGCCTGACAAGTCTGACAGGCCTAAAAAACCACAAAGAAGCCTTGTGTAAGCACAAACTTAAAACGAGGAACTTTCATTTGGCATCTTTGCTTTAAATAGTGCTGCAAATCAGCTTCTATTCCTCAAAGAGGGCACAATAAAAAGCTATATGAACTCTGAACCTATCCTTGACAACTAGGAAATCTCAGGAAAGGTTTCCATGGCAGGCAAACAGACAGCTTGCTTTGCAAAAGCAGCAGCAAGTAACTTTTAACTTTACCTGTGAACTTGTGAACTACTGCAGGCCAAAAATTCTTCTGACTAGAGTGCAGAATGGACCCTGCTCCAATGCTTTGGCAATGAATGTCTTAAAAAATAGCTCTCCAGACAGTCCATACCAGTTTTTCATTACAGAGTCAAGTTGGGATGGAAGAACACAGGACAGAGGATTGTGAATATTCTGGAAGCTATTTCTGAAGAAATATAAAATGTGACACAAGCATCTGCAGTGAGAGGCAGCTCTACTACTTTATACTCAAAACAGTTTTACATCTGAATGAAATATGCTCAGATTTGATAACTCATCCTTCAGAGTACTTGAAAAATATTCGAAAGAGTCTTTCAAGTGCCTGAAAACCACACAGACATTCTATGCCTTTGACACATCTGTGTTACAGCAAAATCTCAATGGAACATTGGTGAGCTGCTTAAGTTTGCTTCTTCAAAATTACAGTGTTCAAAATTCAGGTAAAGCAATGATTTCTCTTTTGCCTTTAAGGCAACTCTTTAAGGGAGGCTCATTTTTGCCTTCACTGCAGTGAAGATTATAAATTATCTTAAATGAGGGAAATATAGAGGAAAATCATGTGTTTAGTTTAGGGAAAAAAAAGGAAAGAAAAAATCAGTCTGCAAATTTCAGGCAGTTTACACCACTATTGGCTGGCACTGTCAAAATCAACAGCTTTTCAATTAGGTGTATTAAGAGGTTAAATCTTCTGGTTCTGAAATTTCCGATATGCTGCAAAAGGGCTGTATTTTGCAAAAGATTATGTGCAGCTTAGGCTCCTGTCAGTCAGTAAGGAAAGGGGGCAAATCATCTGCCTTAGGTTTTGATTAAAGTAATCCTTTTTCAAACACAGATACCTCCAGTAATGCAGAAAAATGCAACATTAAGAAAGAGAGAGAGAGACAGCAATTGGGGAATAAAAACACTGCTTTCTGTCAGCAGTACCCTTGGGCTAAAAACACAGCAAAACATTGAGAAATTTAATCTCCAAAAGGCAGCATTCTGGAGTTAAGACTTATTTAAGGTTTATGAGAGGCTGGAACTTCCCACACTAGTTAGTGAAAGAGAGGTTTACTGGCCTATAATCTGCGCACCCCGGAGGAGACCAAATCAAAACAAATAGCAATGCCATGAAAACCAGACCCTTCCTTGCCAATAATGGGATCCAGCACAACTTATGACCTCCACAGAAGGCAAAATGTCCCTGACAGCTATACCAGCAACAGAGCAGCATTTTCTCTTCCTTTCAAACCAAAACTCTCTCCAGAGAATCTACAAACAAGTGGTAGTTGGAAGTGCAAAACAAGTAAAGTTGCATGTGATTTGACCTATAAATGAGGACACAAAAACTGACTTTGAGCACACGCAGTCCTGCATGCTTCAATACATACTAGTTAGCCATTTCAACTGCTGATAAACTGGAACAGCCATATAGGTTTTCTCCCCTTTTAAAGGGAAAGTAAAAGGTAAACCCCATGCCACACTTAAGCACAGGTTTGCAGATGAATGACTCATTAACTAATAATGGAACTGTGATGGTGAGCTTTAACTTTGCTTTAGGGGAGGGTAAGGTCAATGTGAATTCAGGATCTCTTTTCTGCTTTGAAATATTCTGATAGATTCAGTGCAGACATTTCAGACCATATCAGTAAAGACAGTACAGATGTGTCAGACATCTCCTGACTGTGGGAGCTCTTGTTCCCTCCTCAAACCAGTAACAATAAACCTCATCTGCTTTTCTCATGTGCAGCCTCTTCCCAATCTCCCTAGTTAATGGGAAAATATATCTCCTGAGTCTGCATAATTCAAAATGTAATTAAATGTTCCAGTTGTAGCTGGAAAGCCTATTTCTTCCAGGGATTAGATTAGACTCATTACTTTGGTATGTACTGACCTTTAAACCCCTTGGACACCTCTTGGCAAGCTGGGACACTGCATAGACTTCTTTGGAAAGAACCAACTGTTCATTGCCCCATGTTTTTGGAGTCTACTCTTTTGAACTAGGTTGATACAAAGTCTTCCTCAATTCCACAAGAGTCATAAAATTTCACTGTTTCACTTCAGCTTCTATCTTGACAAGTCTTAATTCAAACAACTAGGAATTTAGGATAAGGTTAACTTTTGAAGACATCAAAAGAACTATTTACAATATGCCATGGTAATGTCCTGGATTATGGCCATGACACTCTATGCTTCATGGGATTTGGCCAGAAGCCTGTAATTGTCAGCAGTCTTGTTCACAAAATTTATACACATTAAAAAAAGAAAATACAAACTGGATTGGTTCTAGGTCTACATGCAAATTTCAGAATCTCCTATGGCCAACATATTAAATGTTATATTCTCTGGAAAAGCTATTGCCACTTCTGCTCCATATTTATACAGCTCCTATCACATACAGAAATACAGAGTAGCAATATTATTGATTCATCCAAAAATAGTATTTATTGATGTTACAAACATGAGTGCCCCTTCACATGTTTTTTTAAAAATAAAATTACATGCACTGATTTTTGCTGCATCTGGAAGACGTGGCTATTACTAGATTTCTTACACTCTTTTAGCCAACACCTGCACAAATTAATTCTTTACACAGTTAGTTCTAATAGTACCTATTATACCCCTGACATCCAAGCCATTTCAATCAATGAAAAAGACCATTCCTGTGTCTTAATACTGTCTCTAGAATGTAGACCAACAAAGAAAATTAAAACATGTTTATGAGCTTGCTGTATGGAGTTTGGATCTAATAAATCATAATTTTCCACAGAATCATTGTTGAGCTCTTTCTTGCACTGAGTTATAGGAACTTTTTGAAAGTGGGAGCATAATGCCTTTTTCTGAAGTTATGTTATTATTTTGTTCAAAGATTGTTTACATTAAACAAATCCAATTTACCAAACTTTGACATGTTTGCACAACTGGATATAGTTTATATTGGAAACACGACTTTTAAATGAACTTTTTGTAGTCTAGCTCTGTTTTCTAGCCTGCACTTCTAGATTCTTAAACTGCACCAGAAAGCTTGTCACTGGTGTAAACCATATTCTCTAAGAGGTTTCCAATAAAGTAAATAACAACTGTAATTACAAATTGTTTGTTAATACCTTCAAACTATTAAAAGGCTATATCCACCAAATACCAATTTGACTTTCTGGTCAGGTGCAGCACTTTGTCATGAAAACAGCTATCTCCAAATTAAGATTAGGGAAAGCAATTCCTTAATGTTGTTATTTCCCTGTTAAGTTTATTTTAGATGGTTTGATAAGTAGAATTTAAATTAAGATTTCATCATCCTAAAGCATGAGAGATTGACTGCAAAATAACCCTTACTAAATCCATACTGTCTCCTACAAGTTGATATACTTATTATGGCATACTGCAATTGTATCTGTACTGTCAAATACACTAGGTTGCTGGTTTTTTTTCATTCTAAAAGACCACATGTGTAGTAAATATGAAGCTAATCTATACCATACATTTATGGGTTTCAACACATTACCTGAAAGCATTCCCAGGTTTCACTGATTTTGCTGGGAACAAACAATGCCCACTGCTTGGATGACTTTATGTGCAAGATACCAAGTAAAATTTAACATTGTTCCTAAAATGTTTGGTTCTCAAAGGACTGCACAGTTGTGGTGATAAATGTGGAAAAAAATGAAAGTTTGGAGCATCAGGAAGAACAACGTAAGATGGAAGAACAATTTTTACTTTAAGAACTTTCCATAACTTTTTTAACCACTGCCATGAAGCCACCCCCAATAAAATCAGTCCTTTTTTACCTTCACACAGATTTTCTCAAATCACTTGCCCCACCTGCAAGTACACAGGGGATAATAATAATTGCAATTACTTCTCCACTGGGAGAATTATTTACTAAGATCCACAGCTTTAGAGATATTGAGACACATGCCAGACAAGATTTCTAGTAACTTCTTGGATGGACGGAAACACAACTTCCACTGACTTGGAATGGGTAGTGAGAAACCACTTTAATGTTTCTATTTAATGAAAATGAACCTTCCCCTTATTTGTACCTGATTTTGGAGTTGCATTCCACATCACTGTCCTTCAGTAAAAATGAAAAGTAAAATCAGATGTAGCTGATTCACTTTTACAGACAGAACATCAAATTGCAGAAAAGTGGCTATTATTAATTTTTACTTTAGTAAAAATTACAGTAAAACCACAAAGCCCTGGGATAAGAAAGAGCAGCTATTCTTATAAAGCGAATACTTAAAATTAGCCCCTTAAAACAGTGTGTAGAAAAGTAATCCTATTCCAAGGAAAATCACATCCCTCTCTTCTGAAACTATGAATGCTGTCTGAGGATGCTTAAGTCCAGTTTACAAAGAGCTGAAATAATACACACAGCCTAAGATTCCTAAAACACAAATCCCAAATTTAGGCTATGCAAACACTGTATCAGCGTATTATTCTTAGGTTACACCAACATAAGCAGCTCTGTAATGAAGATTGCACTTTTCGAAATTATTGTGTGACTATAACTTCTTTGGTTCTTAGTACCATTTGAGTTGCTGCTCCAGCATAAAGGAAGTCATGAGGACCTCCGGACGAGGTGTCAATTAAAAATTCCACCAGGTTTGTAATGCATATGAACACAGAACAAAAAATTACAATTTCTTGAAAATTATATGGTTATAACTTTTTTAAAAGTGTACATTAAAACCAGTTTAATCACAAAACTTGTCAGTCATAAAACTATCTGATAATACATAATGATTTCAATAACACATAAATATTTTGTACGCATGTGTATATTTTTGTGGTAAATTTACTTTACTCCACTGCCCACTTTGCTCCAAACCTTCTAAGAATTTTAAATTTTTCAACAAAACAGTTCCAAATTCCACATTATGAGTTCAGAAACAAGTGAACATGCATCCAAGGGAGGCAAGTCAAACACATCTTTTCATCCCAGTTTGTAAAGTCTAGCAGGTTGGACATAAAGAACCCTTGGAAAGGAGCCTCCAAACAAAGGGTCAAGAGGGAAAGTCCTTGAAATACTGCAGTCAAAGGGGATAATAAACATAGCATTTATTTCATAGGGCTCAAGTCCAACAGAAGAAACATGCAAAATAAATACAGATTATACTAAACACACCTTCCCAAAAAATGAACGGAACGCACTAGAAATGTGGCACAAAACTCACATAAAAAATACCAAAGATGAACTCATTATTTCAAGTAATCTAATTGCTTTTTAGATAATATTAAATCTCTGCCAAGAGCCTGGAATGAGAAAGATTAAGAAAGGGATGAGGAACCATTTGTGCTGCTTTGATTTTCTAATTTTGGTCTTTTTATTAGATGCACTTCACAGGTACTAAATATTTTTCTATAAAGATATGACCAAGTCAGATACAATTGTCTACCTATCTTTAATCTGTGTTAATTTTGATTACACCTCTTTGACGCCTTCATTCTACAGACAGTTCATTTACAATGCTATACATTTCAAGGAATTGTTTTATATTAGCTTTTTTTACCTAAAAAGTGGCCATATTCTTTCAATCTCAGTAAGTTGGTTTAGGTTAAAAGAAGCAGAAGAAATAATTCCCTTGTTATTTCCTCGGGGAATATGCAAGCTATTTTTTTTTTTTTTTTTGCATTGTATCCTTGCCCTCACTCTGAGCACACACAGTGCCATGGTTTGCATGCTTCTGTTTTGTAAAGCTCCAGGACATATTCTCCCACTTAAGGACATATTCACCTTTAAGCTATGTAAATCTAAGGACTACAGTGCTTTACTTGGGTTTGATACATAAAAGGGCAAGTCATAATTGTGGAGGTATGGAAACTCTAGGTGCTCCTTCTCAGGTAAAAATCAGAGCTTAACTGCACACATATTATTTGCTATATCTATGGGAAGCTGGAACAAAAAGGACTAACTTGGAATTAAGACCACTATGTATCTCTTTACAAGAAGTTCACTGTGCTTATGTAAATGAACTCGGGTAGGAAACAGAAGTGCTAGTCCTGCTTCCCAAATAAAGCCAGTGGAATGGCCATTCTGCTCAACCAGTGTCTTTAATCCAGTTCAGTTTAGAAGAAAGCATAGCAGAGCATCTTAGAGAACAAACTCACATGGTCATAGCTTAAAAACCAAAGCCAAAATTAAGTCCAAATCAAAACTACAATGTAAGCACAGCCAAAATTGTCTCTGTTGCAGATATAGCAACTAGAGATGTAGTGATTTTTCATTACAAAGTGAAAGTTGACTCTTGAGATTAATATCTGAAGACCATAAAGGTGTGTTGTGGTTTAAGCTTAGTCGTAAATTAGACAAAGCATGTAGCCTGCTTGTTTTCCCCCCACAACCTGT
>WYDI02034418.1:0-11566 GCA_009867235.2 Psittacus erithacus
TGTGGGAGTTGTATTCTTTCAATTCTCTTCCCCATCCCTCAGGGAGCCGAGGGAGGAGGTGGGGGGGCAGTGAGTGGACTGTGTGGCAGGCCTTAAACCATGACACTGCTCCATCAAGGGATATGGTACTTCAATATCAAGTCATTGTGAGCAGTTGCTATGCAATAAGACAGCTGTTTTTTTATTACCTATACATCACAGTTTCATCAAATTCAACCCTCCTGTACTTTCTACAGAGTAATTGGGAGGATAATAGGTATCCCATGCTATTAATTTCATTCTTATGTATTTAGCTGAGTTTTTTTTTAAAAAAGCAGTATGTCTCAAACCTGTCAAAGTCTCAAAAGCAGCACCATCATGCATGAACAAGTGGTTTATTTATATTGCATGACAGAAACGCTTAAGCTCGGATGGACCTGAAACTGGAAGCAGTGCAACCACACCAGTGCTGCTTCCAATAACAAGCCTGATTTGCTTAGCAAAACTGATGCAGTTTTTCAGAACAAAGTAGTATCCATCCAAGGCAGATCTACAAACTTACACTGATGTCAGAGCCAGTATTTGCATCACTCTTTTATCTATAAGTATATCCTAAAGCCTAGAGTCATCCCATCTAGATTCAGACACCTAGAAGACATATTTGTAATGAGCATACTTACCTTAGCATCACTGTGTAGACGAAGAGAGACAGACACTTTCCATTATCATTTGCATATTTGGTGAATTCTGAGACACAAGTTCTGGTTTACTCAAGTGCTTTGAAAATACTGTCCGTCCTTTCCAACTCCCCCAGTTTTCAACCTAGACTCAAAATTAAAAGAAGACTATCATTTGTTCCATCTGCCATACTGCTCTCCTTTTATTCATTAATTTACAATATATTACATATATCAAAACAAAATAGCATGTGAAAGGTTTGGAGCATCCATGTATTTCACAGCACATCAAAAACAGAAAGCATATTACATACTCATCTAATCTGTGGTGCTGCCCAGAAACCAGGTTCTATTTGAAATACTTTGTTTCACTATTTTAATTTCTGGAAAAACACCAACAACAAAAAAAAAAGCCAACTGCAAACAGTTTCACATTTCTGAATCCCAAAGGCCAGTGGAAAAAATAGTTATACACAGGAGGGAGGAACAGTGTGCTAGACACAGACTGTACTGATTATTTTATGGTGAAGTAATTGAGAGTGACTCTGGTGTCCAGTGTTTGCATGGGCGTGAGACGGACAACAGGAGAAGAGGTATCAGCAGGGTTAATTTCAGAAGCCATTGGTACTGTGGGCTGCCTTGACTTGCACATCTTTGTGCTTGCAGGCATCTTGTCAGGCTGCCACCACTTCAAAAGTCCACATGGTACTGCGTCAAAAGATAGATCTTAACCTTGAAAAGAGAAAATAAAAGAAAAAAGAAAATTTTGAATAACAAGCTGCCGATGGGGTCTTCTGCACAGTGTTGGTTAGCTGAAGGTCAGCACCATACTGCCTTTGGCCAGCATAGCATGAATATACAGTGCAAATGTCCTGGCAGTGGGCTCTCCACACATTAAATGAGATGGGAGTGATCTGAGAATTCCATGGCCTTGTGCTACTGCAAATGTGTCCCAGGGCTAACAGTGCCTACATTTCCACTGTGCTCCCAGGGCTGGGAGGCCGTAGTCGCATGTGCAGCTGCTTTAAATCCCATTAATTGTGATTTACCCCAATGGAAATCCCAAAAGAGAAGGAAGGAAGCCTCCTGGAGGCTTCGCTTATATGTAAGCCAGGTCGGCTTACAAATATATGAAAGGAAATTCTTCTTGCCAGGACACTATGGAAGGAGCCATTAGAGTTTCCTGTTAATATTTGCTTGCCAGTCATGAAGCACACTCCAGCCAGTATTTTTGTAATATCAGGGATCTGTAAGCCTTTTCCCTATTCCTTTAGCAGTCTTACTGGTAACTCTGTCACTTGAAGACATTTTGAGAGTTACTCCAACCTTCCTGTGTCCAGAGCTGGCTAGCACAAAGGGTGAGCCTGTAATGTCTGTGACTCGTTCTGAAATCAAATTCCTTGAATATTTATTTCAGGCACATTCCCAGGAATCAAGAGACTCGGTTGTAATTGCATTCTGCCTGCTATTTATCAGCAGTTGGCGTTTCACATTGCCTTTTTAATGCCTAAGTCCAGAGGAATTGTATTCTGCACAATCGCTGCTAGAGCAAAATACATTTCTCAAGAAAAATAATAAAGGTATTTCACAACATGAAAACTTGTATGTCAGAGAAATTCTGGGAAACCCATTGTACCTTCCCCTCGCAGCCCCATAGCTGCTGATTCTTACCTCTTTTTATGCTTTAACCTGTTTAAAACTGATGATCAAACAACTCCTGATAACAAAAAAATTAATATTTATTCTTCTTCAGATGAGGTTTCTTCCTGCACCACAGATCGCAGTGATGAATGAAGCAGTAGCACAGCATGTCCACACAGGCCTTCCCGCTGTGTGTCCTAGCTCTACACAGAATTAAAGAGAGATTAGTACAAAGAGACTTTGCAAGAGAGGAGTAACACAGATTTGCTTGGATAATTGCTTTTTGCCTATCACGCCCTTTATGTAGGCTATGCTGTCAGATTTGATACCTGTTGGACTGTATCTGAAAGTGCCTCTGGCTCTCCTTGTGTAAGGAGGAGTGGAGGGCTGGGCCGGCAGCTCCTTTGGAGCCAGGGTGCCCAGGGTGGCCAGGCAGAGTGCCTGGTTATTCCACCCCAAAAACTTCAGGGTTAGCCTTTGGCACTTTTCTTCCACAATTCGACCAGGATGTAATGGACTTAAGAGGTAAAAACCTTCCCTATTCCATGGCAGTGTGCAGCATTCCCTGAACAGGCACTGCAGCAGGCCAGCTATTGTGCTACGCTAAATCCTAGTTATTTGCTGTAGCATTTCTGGTAACTGTCAAAAACACATTACATGTTTACCTTTGATTGTGGCAAATTGATGTTGATTGCTCAAAAGCTGCACTATGATGGCTAAGGTAAATCAATTTTTGCATCACATCAGAATGAAAACTTCTGTCATGCCACCTCAGCCAACTTGCATGCAAATACACTGGTCATTTTTATTTAGTTTTTAAATAAAATTAAAAAGGCTAAGTGGAACTGCTCTTGCTTTTATTTTATACACATTAGAGACCCAGTCTTCATAAAGGATATTAAAAAAGAATAAGAAAATATTTCACAGAAATACTTTAGCAGATTTCAACTGTTCAACCCAATTTACAGAATACTTTGAGTGCTACTCAAAGTCTGCTACACCAGAATGAATGGAAGACTCTCAATGACACAGGTGTTTCTGAGCACAAATCTTTGACTTGCAATCGGAAAAAGCAGTTCAGGCCTTTTAAAGTTCCTGGTATCATAGACTTTTTAGGGTGTCATACATAAACATTAGGACATCCTCCATGGCAATCAGATTTTAAAATAGGGGGGTGCTATAACCTTTTCTGTACATAAACAGATATTTTTTGCCACAGAATAGCCATATGCTTTTTAACAATAGTCCAAATACTACTCAGTGATTCCCACTGTGAAAATCTTTTTAGGCTCTAGTGTGAAAGGTTAGTCCTGATACACAAGACAATATCAATGCATGCACCTACTCCCACAGAACCACACTATTGACTACACACACCAAAACACTTTGCAACTGACTTATTATGACCAGAGAGGGGAAAATTTCCAGATGACAATTGCACTTTCATTTCACATCAAGCAGGGATCCTGTGAGGATGTCCACTGGGGCAGTGCGGGAAGCTGCTCTGTACATCACTAATAAAGTGGCCTTTCACATCCAGAAATCCACTTGCTCCTGCTCACTCAGTCAAGTTTTCAGTTTCATCCTGCCCCAGATGTCCCATTTCTTTTCAGCCAAACACTGAAGCATTTCTTCAGAAAGTTCAGCCACTCCAGGAAAGACCTGGGAGAATCTCCCTTTGGTTTCAAGCTCCTTTTCCATGTTACACATATCACATTGGTCATGAAGGATCCTTTCAGGGTCCATTTGCCTTTGTGCTGTTTTCTTAATGAAGGATATGAAGGACTAATGAATCATAGAATCATAGAATGGTTTGGGTTAGAAAGAACCTTATGATCTTTCAACCCCCTGCCATGGCCAGGGATGCCTTCCACTAGATCAGGTTGCTCAAGGCCTCTGTGATGAAGATCATACTCCACAGATAGCGAAAAAGATGTGCAACACGGACCTTGAGGAAGAGCAGAACGCAACAGTTAACAGTATATGCTATAGAAAAGGGAGGGAAAACCCCAACACTCTTCAAGAGACCTTTTCTACCAATAAATCCTTCTGACTTTGTCTCTAAGAGACAGGCAATGTGCTCATGAAAACTCCTGTTGCTTTACCACACACAGCCACACACACATCTCCCTCCAGCAATTCTGCCACAGTTCATCCATTAAAGCAGCCGCTCTTGTCCAAGTCATCCACTCCCTACATATTTATAGCACTTTTGTTATTAATTCACTCTTTTTTGTGGATGATCTATTGAGATATGCTTCCTCCAGCATCCTGTAATTATTCATGAGAACTATAAATACACAGCTGAGTGGGTCAGCATATCCCTTCCTCCTCTCTGAAATAGATCTAATCTACCCAGACACTTTGGTCCTCATTTTCTGAACAAGGATCTTCCCACTGCTACAAGGCACTTTCAGAGGATATTGCTGAGACTACAGTATCTGATGAAATAAAATTAGTGAGGTGCATTTCTCCAGCTCTCCTGGGGAACAGGGGGAGAAGAAACAGATGCTTGTACAAGAAGCATAGGCAGATGCTTTCTTTGCAGCCTCACATGACCCAACAGCCCAGCATCCATGGTGAAAGCTTCTCAACTCCATGATCTCTAACCAGTGGCCACATGGTTATACCTAGAATCATGTCACATTCAACAGCAACTTTTAAGACACTGTGTCATTTCTTCTCCTTCTGTGCTAGGGAATCGTGCCTGATTCTTCACTCCTGTAACAGGAAGAATTCACATCAAACGAACTATTTTAAGCCACACTATTTTAAGCTGGCCATACATTAGAGGATGTTAACTGATAGGACAAGAACCAAGGTTCAACAGAAAACTCACCGAACAAGCCTATAAAAACATCAACCACTGTCAGCATGACCATTAGTCAGTGAAGAAAAGCAAATACGGATCACAGAAAATAAAAATCATGAAGCTCCTCAAGGTTTACAGTGGTAGGTGGCTGCCTCATCTCATACACTTCTGGTATCTGTTATATAGTCCACCTTCTTATCATATGCACATCTTTGGAGGACTGCAGGAATATGACAAACTTCTGAGAACAAGAGGCATAAGGTCAACCAGGTTCAATTCCAAAACAAGCAGTATACTTTTTCCTTTCTCTTGAGTGGCTGAGGAGAAAAAAAAAAAATAAATCATACAAATCCTTTCAAATAAACAAATTCATGCAGAATTCCAGAAGAGACTCTGTCTGGAACTTTAAAAAAATTTGAAATTGTTCAGACAAAAAACTTCTGCCTATAGAGATCTTAAGAAACTGCTCTTACATGACATACAAACTACCCTTTAGTACCACAACAGTTTGTGCTTTCAGACTCTTGTGAAGACTACCCACTGACTAAACACAGGGAATGGAAGCTAAGAGAAGAATACAAAAAGTATGACACACAGAAAGTCAATACCATGGCTACTTTCATTGAGACTACAAAATCAACATTTGCAAAATTGTGGCCACAAACAACAGCCAAAATGACACAGACTTTGTTTCCAAAGCTCACCTATAAAATGTTGCACGAATACATTATAAATGAAATTTATCAGGAGGAAACAGGCTTTCAGCAGTGTTTCTTCTTGCCCAGAGTCCTTGGAAATCTATGTGTTGAAGAAAGGTGTTACAAGCATCAGATCTTTATTTCAGTCTTTTCTATACCTTTTCTGCTCTTCAAAACTCATTCACTAACAAGCTTTAGGGTGTTTTTATGCTTAAGTAGGTGTCAAAGAGCTAGGTGCAAAAGCCAGAAAGTACAGAACCCAGTAGACAAGAAAATGTGGATCAGTTTCAGTGTCTTCAGCCTGAAATTTTGACTAGCTCTAAATCACTTCACAGCAGAAATTCTCGGCCCATTATTTCTCAACCTTAATCAAAGGAATACTTGAGAATAAGAATACTTCATATTCTGTTTCTAAAAATTGACTGAGGAAATTAAGTGAAAATTGCACATTAATTTAAAAGTGCAAAACTGACAAAAAACCTGACTTCTTTCTTAAACAAATCTCCAAAGTCTGCAAGTAAAATAGAATGCTATAAATTATTTTCCACCACAGACACTATCATGTGTTATTCCTTTGTCTTCCAGAACAAGGAGAGCTGTGTTTGGAGGCAGTATGAGACAAGGACCTGTAAGAAAAGGAATGGATATAAACCAGCATTTACAGAGAAAGGGTGATTTACATAGACACAGCTATATCTGCCTCCTGTACCCAGCGTACATGAGAGCACTTGTGCACATACAGTTTCCAGTAGAATTAACAGTGGCAGGCTGCTTTAAATGAGACTAGAGTACAATTACTGACTTTACTGCTCTTTCTCTTTGCATCTGGTACAAGTAGTCTGTCCTTTTGTAGCCCTAAAGACTGTGTTGCTGTTTGATAAAATACCATGACACAAATCTCCTGATATGCTTCCTACTATCAGCACAACATTTTTCGATATGCACACAACCTCAATGCCAGCTTCATGTGTTGACATCTGCTCCTAGATACACTGGTCTTTGAGTACTACTTCCTTGCGCTGGTCCACGTTCCAAAGCTCTTGAGAATAGTGTAATATCAAAGCTTTTCATATTTTTGTAATGGCAGCTTATTCATTAGCCATTGAAAATGAATACTGAAATACAAAGATACACAGAAAAGTGATACAGCAGGAAAAAAAATGCAGCAACTGATTTTTTGTCAATGAAATAGAACAACAATAGATACTTGTAGAAGTATGCTTGGACTTCTCAAAAATAAATACCACAAGCAGCACACAGCTCTCAAAATGAGATGCAAATAGTTTGTTATATCTTTATCACATTATGTAAAATATTCTCTTAGGTGACTTTCTTTAGTAGACTTTCCTTTGGAGGAATGGAGGAAAAGCCAGAATCAGTAAGATACACAAGCCTTTACACAGCTCCAGGGAAAGTTGAATGAGCATCAAAGAAAATGCAGAGAAATGACAGATTTTAAACTGAAACTCATGCTGAGCTATGGATTCTGCTTTTTGGACAGCTAACCTGAGCTCCTGAGAATTTCAGCTGCTTGGGGTTGAGGTGTAAATGCGCAGCTGAGGTGCAAATGTGGGAGGGTTCCTCTGTCTCGGAGCTTATTCCCTCTCCTATGGCAGCAGGGTGGGCGGACAGGATATCTAAACTACGTAGAAATCTGGAATTTCGCAGAGCAGGAAGTCAAGGATGCTGAGACACACACTTGTATCTTTTACACCACTACATTGCAGCAACTTATAATGCAATAGTAATGACAATCCTGGTGCCAGTAAGGGTGTTTTCTTCCCTTCTCACAATCCCTCCTAGCGCAGGCACAGTTAACCAGTAAAAACTGGAAGGATGCCACTGGTAACAATTCTGTGTCCACAAGCTGTACATGGCCATCAGCGGAGATGCAAATAAGGATTTGCTGTTCCAGAACCACAGAACTCTGTATTTAAGCTAAATAAGGCTTTGATTATGCCTTTCATTCCCAGGCTTGCCAATGGGTGGGGCATAAATAACACTATCCCAAAGGCACCCCAAAAAATAACGTGCCCTGGAGACTTACATTTCTACTTTCCTCTGGAGGTGGGAGAAATCATGAGTAGTGATTCTCCTCAGGTAATATATATCCACCACCTCACACATCAGCTGACCCATGAGCTACATCTAGTTCTGCATCCATTTACCTTCAGCACTTTCAGAGGCCCAGGAGGCAAGGTTTGATAGACACTTACTGCAAGTTGTTCCCACTCCAGCAGACACCTGGGAACTTATAAGCTGCAGCACAAAAACTGACAAGATGTTAACTTCTGGTAACACTGATGCTTTAAATACTGCTGTCCCAGTGATTCTGAGAAGACTTTTAACACTATCAGTGGACAGCTAAGAGAAATGAAAGGAATAGGCAGAAGGTGTGTAGAATTTCAATATTGGCAGAAGACACGTGTCAGAGGTTTCAAGACCAGAAGAAGAAAGCAGTTACAGGAATATGTAGGAATATAGGAATAATTAATACAGAAAATTGAATAGAATAATAAGATTCAGCAGCTGGAGAACCTGAGTTTCTGAGAAAAGTAAGGCATATGAAAAGCTGAAGTATAAGGGAGAACAGAAAGAAGAAGCTGTGGATAAAGAGGAGCCTTAAGAAATAGGAATAATACAAGGACCATTAGCATTAATGGAGATCTTTCTCTTGGCCAAAAGAAGGGCCAATATTTCACCCTATTTCCATTAATCAGTAGGCGACATATGACAGAAAATGAGGTGGCCAACAGACCTAACCACAGATTAGTGACAAAGAGCTCCGTTAACAGAGCCCAGCCAGTAAATTTACTAAGGTCCTCATGGCAAAAAGGATGGAAAACTCTTACAGCATATGGTGACTGCCAGAGTGGGTCAACAGACAGAGTAGACCAAGAACATGCCTCATTTAAAAAAGAAAAGAAATAACTTAAGCGTATAGCATGCAATAAGAACATGACACTGAGTTACAGCTCCAAGAATGTGACAGACAGGACATCAAAGGTGGTAGGATGTCACTAGGAATATGCGCTGCTTAGCATAGCTGGTCACATAGGAGTGTCCCAGGCCAGAGTAGCAATAATGCTGTGGGTATCTGACTGAGCCAAAGCAGCTATTACCACACAGCACTACCTCACAGTGCACAGACAGAGCCAAGAAGAACAGTCATGAACACATTCAAACCTTTAAAACAGATTACCACTATTCTATGTGCAGGTATGGCATCACATGGGTATATGAAGGCATTCAGCAGCACCTTCATTCCACCTGCAATTCCACTCCTTCCAGTGACCCTGTCTGGGACAAGTGATTCTCAGTCCAGCCTAAAGGCCATATCTGGCGACTATTTACACAGACCCTTACTGTGGCACAGCAACAAACACGCCATCCATTAGCTCCTAAGAAGCAGTTAAAACCCATTTCACAGAAGGGGCACATTGTGTTTCTAGGGAACTTCTCACTCCAGCAAGTAGTAACACTTTTTAAGAAGGCTATGTGGCATGGGAGGAATTTGTCTCCTGTATAAAGGGAAACAGATGTTGAAAAGAGCAGGACATGAGATCATTAAGGGGCTGCTGTGAGAGGTCAAGGATTCTTTTCTGAACAGTGCTTGTTTTATACTTTTCTCAATAATAATGTTGAGTCATTATTATAAAATCAATAGATATGCCTGATTTTTAACACTCCTGAGTGCTCTCAACCCCTATTAGCCCTGGTAAGTCAGAATTTCTCAATGGCTTTGCAAATCAGATCCATTATCTTGTTAAAAATGTTATTTCTTCTCCTCCCCTCTTCTAATTCTCTTTTTCTTCCTTATAATCATTCTCAGCATATAAATTACTCACAGCAGAGACAGCTGGCATTTCAGTGCCCTGAATGACCTTGCACTCAGACTGTTTAGATGTAAGCCCAGGTACAGATTTTAGCCTAGCATGTTACTAACACAAATAATGGCCTCTGCAAGTGCTTTCCCCTGCAGCCATACCCCGCGGCCACTGTGGAACAGGCGAACTGGCTTATGAGGTAAAGTGTGCTTCCTAGGAGGTTCTGATCTTCCCAAGCAGGTCCTGGAGGGCTGTAGGCAGCCTTAATCCAGGCTGCCAGAACTTGCAGGTATGCCACAAAGGTCTGCAGCAAACCCTAATAGCCTCTTTCTTTGCAACCCACTGTTACCTGGACAGCTAAGGTCTAGCCAAGAGGTGAATTATTTATTTGCGTTTTTAAAGGCTTCCACAGCTGAGCTGCAGATGTCCTGCTATGAGTTTCTTTCTGAGTTCCTGACTTGCCTTAGCAGCAGCGACTTGTCCCAGCTGGTGGTAGCCAGGATGTAGCTGGACATACAGTCCCTACACATTGTTGATGAGCCTCAAAACAGAACTCAGGTTGCATTGTCCACAACAAGCTTTGAGAGAATCTGAGGGAACCGAGTTAGCAGGAAGGTCACTTGTTAACTGGGTAAACTTGATGTGGGACACAACCAAGCTGTTTTAAAGCATGGCATACCACAGACCTCTGACTCACTTCATAGGCTCAGCAGAGGGGATTCAATGGCAGGGACCCGGGAGCACTAATTATTGCAGGGGCTCATATCTAGCCTCATCTCCTGCTATACCCATGGCCCTGCTCAGACCCATTGGTGAGGGCCTGGCTGCACGGGGTGGTCCCTCTCCAGACTCCCAGACATTGAAGATGTTATCATCACAGCTTGAGCATACCTGCTTGAACAGCTCTTGCAGCCCTTTGCAAAGGAGACTGTAGGGCTAATTCTAAACCCACCCTAACCCAGGGCAGTCTACAGCCCAGATTACAGCATGGTCAGTGATGGTTTAAAGCAACAGACCTAGCTGTAGATTATATTTATGGAGGAGGTAACCACTTCCAGCAAAATGGTTGACAAGATAACAGGGCAGCAACAGCTTCAGCTTAATTCAGCAGGGCTAGAATATTGATGCCCCCATTATTATGCCAGCTAAATACTGCACATCAGGCGTCACAGTGAAACAAAGTTCATTCTTCCAGCATTGCAAAAATATGATTATCATTGTATCAGTACGAAGTCATGGGAAAACCTTCTTGTTTTGTGCTTCTTTTCTGTCCCAAGAGGTCCATTTTCAGCAAGATGTCCCAAGAATCCAACCTTTCCCAAATTCATTTTTTTGCTTGCTCCAGGCCTTGAAGATAGTCGCATCCTTCCCTGATGCAAAGCGGTGATGCTTCAGTGAACAAAGTTTGCCAAGGTACATAATGGCAGATGGCAGCCAGGGAACTAGCTCTGCGTTTTGCTTCAGTGGAAGGAAACTTTCTTGAACTGTGCTTCAAATGCACTGAATCACAGGGGGGATACAACTGTCTAATTAAAACTTCCCCATTTATTACAAACATTTTTTACCACCAGAATCAGATTCTTGACCACGTCTCAGATGGAAAGAACTTCTTTTCCACTGACTAAAATTCTGGCAAAGATAATAAGCAAAACCTGCTGCTTCAAAATAGCATTTAATTACTCTGCTTTTCTGAAGTTATTAAAAAAGTTTGAATGTGTTAATTCTGTATTCTGTAATTCTGTATTCTGTGGATGTGCCATTTTCATTTGCAACTCTGACTGCTACTTGAACCAAGACCCTTGCCTGGCAGTGAAACTATCCATGTATGCATCTCCATCTTCAATGGATAACATCTGTCATTTTTCTCCTTAGTAGCTGGTGCAGTGCTGTGTTTTTGATTTTGGTCTGGGAACAGCGGTGATAACACCGATG
>WYDI02034419.1:0-11254 GCA_009867235.2 Psittacus erithacus
GGCTGCCCCATCCCTGGCAGTGTTCAAGGCCAGGTTGGACACAGGGGCTTGGAGCAACCTGCTCTAGTGGAAGGTGTTCCTGCCCATGGCAGGGGTTGGAGCTGGATGAGCTTTAAGGTTCCTTCAACCCAAAGCAGTCTGGGATTCTATGATATATCTCTAAAAGATGTGTATAAACATAAAACATGTATGCATAAAATGATGCTTTTGTATTCATGCCCCTGACATAATTATTTCTGCAGTTTTTATCTTTAAAAGATTAATGTTATTTTGAATCTATTAATTTCATTATGGATTTTATTTGCTTGGTGAATATTATGTGCAAATACCTGTATGTCCACAGAGTAAGCCCTACCCACCATGCTGTAAAAGTCTTGTGATTGTTGATAGTGTGTAACACTGCACAGGACATCTTGTCAAGGTGATTTTCTAAAATTGCAAGTTCTCTAATGCTGTATTTTAGATTTTTACATCTAAATCTATAATTGAGAAGGAGTTTTCCAGGAAAAATCCCATTTTTTATCCTGGTATTTCAGTGTCATAAAAAAAATTGACTTTTTGTTATTTAACCCCAAATTACACCCATCAAAAATCCCTCCTCTCCGTATTAGAGTACAGAGAATCTCCTAGCACCTATACATTTCCTCTGACAGACCTTGCTGGATACAAATCCCCAGTGTGAATACTAACAGTCACAGTCAATGGAATTCTACATTGGGCAAACCAGAAAACACATGGAGAAAGTCAGAGCTTTATAAAGACAGCCCATTTCTAAGCACATTCTCTTATCCTTTTTGCATGAAAAGCATCTCTCCAGTCTTTCTTCCCTTCAGTTTTAATTGGCTGCATTTTTCCCTCTCCCAGTGTTTCAATCATAGCTTTTTTCACATTAGGAGAGGGAAAGCATTCCATTTGTTTTTTCATGGAACACCAGAACAGTAATGATGCACTTGGCAGCCTCCTTTGTGGTGTTTTGTCCTCTGCTACTTACTTTAGGTTGTTTCTAAAAGACATTCTAGGTCCAATGCAATGAACTACAAATCAGTGAGATAAATCCCTGCCTGGGAAATCCCATTCAAGCAAACAAACCCCGTGGAGGTTGGACCAGTGCATATTTGTGCCATTCACTTTTAAATATGGTGCCAGCTTCAGATCAAACAAGCTGTGTCCTTCCCTTCAGCTTTGAACTAACAGTTCTATTGGTAGGGTGGATTATTTCAGCTAGAGGCTAAAAGAAAGCCAGCAGATGCTTAAGGAGCACCTAGGTCATAAAAGAAAAACTGCTAAGTGTACCAGATGGGCAAGGAAAATGTTTCTTGTAGAAGCAATGGGATAGAGATAAATAAAATCAGGGGTCTTGAATTCTCCTTTATTCATAGTTATCTCACTGAACATGACCATAGATACAATTAAGAGCAGCAGTGGCTGGTGAGCACGCTCCAGCTTGGGGAACAGGTCAGTGGCAGGAGGATGGGATGGTTAGCAGAGATAAAGGGGCTGTGAAATACAGATACACTGGAGCTGGAGTCACAGCTCCGTATGAATGATGCCTTGCCAGAAGACTGGAGGGAGATGGAATCGGACAGAAAGTGACACAGAGGAGAAAGGACAAGAGACGAGATCACACATGCTAAAGGAAGTAGGACGTGGAGACAAAGAGAAGTGAAGAGCACTTCCATGGCTCTTGGCCAGGGGATGTCTTCCAAGGTGGGATGACGTGATGGCTTGTGAGAAGATGCAGTACAATACCCTGCTTAGGGTGGAGACAAGAGAATGCCAAAACGAATTCAAATGACCAGCACCAATGAAAATAGCTCTGAAACCAGTGTTAAAAATTAGCCTGCCTTTGCAGAGTGGGAGCCTCAGTCTACTAATTCCTTCCATACAAAGCAAGGCGGCAGTAATCAATTAAGACCTGGCCTGAAGAAACTATTTCTTGATACTACTATGACTGTTTCTTTACTTCAGTGCTATGTACAGTGCAGTCTGGCTTGGGCTGACGATCAAGTTGATACAAGAAACAAGAACAAATCATAGAATCATACAGTCATAGAATAGTTAGGGTTGGAAAGGACCTTAAGATCATCCAGTTCCACCCCCCGTGCCACAGGCAGGGGCACCTCACACAATCGATTGATACTTACAAGCTACCACCACATAACAAATGTTGACATCAGCATATATCAAGAAATAGACAATATTTTAAAGTATACTTTACGATGTTTTACACAAATATATGTATTTATAAAAGCAGCTGAGCTCCAAACAGCACAATGCCACCAGATACCCACCGACATAGTTTTCAACATCGCTGACGTAGAAGGTGGGAGCAGGTACAGACAAACCCAAGCCATCCTTCTTTGGGACAAGGATGGGCTCTGCAAAGCCATTTTCTTCCAAATACTCTGTTGTTAGCTGGCTGCCTGGCACTTTCACCACTATATCTTCAGCACTGAAAAAGTAAAGACAGATTCCAAGGATGATGGGTTTGGCATATTCTGCATTCCCTTGCTGAAAGAGAGGGTTACGAGTAAGCAATCAGGTGCAAATAAGGTGCACAAGACAAAGCCCAAAAGCCGTTCACTGCAAAGCACACAGGGCACACTAAAATCATCCTGAACTGATTTGCTCAAGCCTCATGCACCAACTACTGGAAACTCCTAAAATAACAGTTTACAGTGAAAGACCATTTCCTCAACTATCAAGTTACCTGTGATGAATCCTAAAGAAATTTGTGTCAAATGCTCCACTCTAAAGAAGGCAAGATTAGAAAGGTCACAGAATCTCAAATAAATTGCCCAAGAAATACTTTGCAAATGATTTTTAAGTAGTCAAATAAATTGCTCAGGAAATAGTCTGCAGATCATTTTGAAGTATCTGGGAGGGCTTCAAAGGGACAAAGGAACAGGCCTCTCCATCAGAACACTAGCTGTTCACACCAGCAGCTCGTAAGGGAAATTCAAGTCTGATTTCTAGGTCTTTTCAAGAGTAAACTCTTTGAATTCAGAGTGGAAAGTGACTGTCTATGAAGGACCATCAGTCCCAAAAGCACCCGGCCCATGTGCTGTCTGACAACTGGGCTCCAAAAACCACGTGGCAGGCCATGGCTGTGGCTGGGTGCGGTGGGAACAGCAAAACTGTGAGCGTCCACCCCAAAAAACACTACCTCCTGGGCAGGTAAGGCTAATACATGACTGCCATCTCCTGCAGCAGCTCTGAACTACAGCCCACATCTCCACATAGCACCAAAATCCAGTGGGAAAGGGGGTGAAGCTGAGAGAGCCACTGTGGGGGGCAGCATGCTCAGGCCTCTCCACCAGCACCACCCTGTGAAGCCCAATCTGCAGTGAAGCCCCTGATGCCCTTTAGCTACAGGGGCTTCTCCTTCAACCTCACCACACAGGGAGAACCCCTCGCCAAGGGCCTGCTCAGGCAGCCCCAGTGGGGTTTGGCCCTGGAGGGCAGGGTGGCCAGATGCAAATAGGGATAAGCTGTAGAAACCAAATTTATTTCTGGTTCACCCCCGCTACAGCAAATGGGCAATGGCTGATGAGGAGGCAAAATTCATTAAAAGGAATGTACCTCATTCGTTTGAGCACTGGTACCATGCGCCAGCAACGTGCATAGGCTGGAGGTTTTAAGGAGCCAGAAGCATACGATGATTTACCACCAAATCTCTGCACTTTACAGTGTCCATATATACCTTTTGTGCTTGTTTAAGTCTGATGTGCCACAGGATCTAACACATAGTGGTAAAGAGAGATCACTACCACAGCATCTAGTAATAATTGTGCTAAAATGGAGAGTTTGGTGCTGACACTGAAGTATGTGAACCATCAATTTAATTATTATTATTACTACTGTTACTATTCCAATGCTATCTTGGTATTAAATATTCAGGAGTGGAATTACACGAATAATATTTTCTGCCTTTCTGCTCTCTCCACTTGCCTTTTGATCCAAGCCTCACCCAGGGACTAAGCATGGGTTGTAATTTACTGTCATGTGCTGGGAATCAGCAGTGATGTTTCTGCCTCCAAACTGAGACCCCCTTTTTCTGCTCATCACGTTCTGAGTGATGAGCGGTGGGGTTTGCTCTGTTGAACATCTGCAGATTTCATTCTTTTCTTCAGAAAAGAAAATTCCTCACCAACATTTTGTCTTACTTATGGCACAACTAAAGATGTCAGATGTCTGCATCTTGCAGGTCCCTCTTTTGGCTATGGAGCCTCCTGTCTCAGAAACTTGAATTCGGCAGCAGAGTTTTCTTATGTGCATGTTTGTGTGAGAAAGAAACAAAAATGGGGTCCATGTTGGTGCTTTACAGTCTGGGAGCGACTCAAAAGATACTGCAGAGGTGAGGGCAATATCAGAGGCCACCCCAGGTCAAAGGAAAGGAAGGAAAAGGGACAGAAAGGAAAGGGGCAGAAAGGATAGAAAAAAATGGAAAGGAAAGGAAAAGGAAAAAGGAAAAGGAAAAAGGAAAAAGGAAAAGGAAAAGGAAAAGGAAAGGGGAAAAGGAAAAGGAAAAGGAAAAGGAAAAGGAAAAGGAAAAGGAAAAGGAAAAGGAAAAGGAAAAGGAAAAGGAAAGGGGAAAGGAGAAAGGAAGGAAAAAGGAAGGAAAAAAGGAAAGAAGAAAGAAGCTTTGTGTTTACCAAGCACACTTTACCAGTCTCTAAGGATTCTTCTAAAATAATTAGTCATTAATAATTCAAGATTTATTTGGCTAAGGCCTACATTAAAGAACCAGAAGAAAATCATCACTCTTACAAATGGCTGTGAAGCAGCCTAATAAAGTGTGGAACATGTCACCTAACAATTAGCACTATTCATTACCCCAAATAAGAGAGCCTTTGTCACTGCAGCAACTGAGGATGTCATTGTTCTTCTTTTCAAGATGGAGACACACTTCAGCACAACCATTAGTATTTTTGAGAACTGGATAATTCTATGCAATAAATTGGCTAATTTCTTATGCAAGCGAATGTTGTAGGGGCCAAACATGTTCTCGTCCTTGTCTTCACAAGTACTAGCTTCTATGGAAATCCACAGGAACGGGGCTCAACCAAGAGTAGATTTGAGTATGGCTGCACAGATATAAAAAAGGGAAAAGCCTGGGACATCTGTAATAAAGAGTGTTCATTTAAACTTCTTTGTTCTGTACTGTGCAATGTTTTCAGCAAGGAGCAGCAGCAGCTTCAAAGGAAACGGGCTGAACAACCTACCTTGGGAAAGTACGACTTCGAAGTTCTTTTATGAAGACTTGGCTCCCGTTCTGCACAGGTTTAACCTCTGTCGTCTGTCCAGTATCATGTTTATGCCAATTTCTTTTCTTTTTCACTGAAAAAGAATGAATTGGACAGTGCTGTATGTTCAGGAGAAGATAATTATTAAGACATTTGAAGGAAGGACAAGTCTTCATTTCTTATGCAAGCAGAGAGGAGGGAACCCCCACTATGCTGCACTGCAAATTTTAATATTGCTCTCAATTCACCATTAGACAATTATACTGTAGCCTGGAGATCTATTACAGACTGAACAGTGTTCGTTTTGTAACATAAGGGCAACCAGACGGGTAATTACTGAGCTGCACAGCTACCACAGGCTTTATGCAAACACAGGCTCTGGACATTCTGTACTTGCCAGACTACACACTTCATCTTTATCACGAAACTCTTAGAAAGCCACTTTTCTGCCTTCTTAATATGCAGTATAGATCTTTATGAACATATTTGTCATGAATTACCTTAGTTTAAAGGCCTGTGCAGCAGTGGCAGATTTGACATCAATTCTGATGAGTTTTGGCTTATGCCCTGCACACGGTGTGCACATAAAGGAAAAAGAAATGAAGAGGAAAAAAAAGATGCAAGGGCACCACAAAAGCAATTTTTAGAGCTCCTCTTATTCCTAGGTTTTGAAAGGCAAGCCAGGCTTAGGCCTTGAGGTGATGACAGCAGAAGGCCTCTCGACTGCGCTGCCAGGGGGTGAGAGACATACAGGCAAGTTCTCATGGAAAAAGGGTCAGCTGGAATAAGCACAAATAAGTCAAATGTCAGTGTAGTTCTGCTTTGCCTCTTTGACAACCAGATAACATAGAGCAAGAAAAACTGGTCCAGTTTTCCCTTTTAGTCAGCACTTTCTCCCTCAGCCATTCCTCCTTCCACAGTCTGTCCAGACACGCTCATTTTGGTAGTAAATCGGGTTTTGTCCAAAGTGAGTATTTGTATCATTTCAAACCTCTGTTAGTTGAATTTTCATGTGTCACATCTTACTTTTATTTTTCATCCTTGTTTTACATCACGTAATTCAGTATTTTACCCCCAAAATCAAGACTCCTTATGCTTTTCTCACTGCTCAAAACAGCCAGGGAAGAAACTAGACTCCTCTATAACCAAGCATGGACAGCACACTCTTCACTCTTTGCAGTCACGCTCAGATGGATCCACATACTTTTTCATTAAGAAAGGAATCTGGAGGCCACAGCTATAAGAAATGAGGTTTGGGGAAAGCTAACTTTGTTTC
Organism: Psittacus erithacus; assembly: GCA_009867235.2. Taxonomy (NCBI): domain Eukaryota; kingdom Metazoa; phylum Chordata; class Aves; order Psittaciformes; family Psittacidae; genus Psittacus; species Psittacus erithacus. Next base: position 6,523 of record WYDI02034419.1, read on the forward strand.
CCCAACCACAACCCCGGAATAACTCAAGTTATCTCCCCATGAATCCATCCCAGGTTTTGCACAAAGCATGTTGGTTTTATTAGTTCCATGCAGCTCTCCAGCCTAGCTGGATATATTCATTAAAGCTGCTAGTTCTTTATCTTAATGACTCTCAGGCTTAGTGTATTAATTCAGTGCTCCTGGTAACAAAGGAAACAAGCCCTACATGAATGCCAAACCTTCCTCCTCTCCTTCCCTTTCCAACGGCTGCCTCCTCCCCCCTGCAGCAGATCCAAGCCAACACTGGGACTCTTAGCACAAGTCGCAGTGAAACAGGTGTCACTTGCCACACTGAAAATTAAAGAGCTTATCATATTAGTGTATTCTTTTATTGCACTTCAGGTAGCACCAAGTCTTGAGAAATCAAAGTGGCAATTTGGTGCTGAATAAAGAAATTCACTGCAACTCTTCAGAAAGCACCAGAGAGCTATTTCTCAGCACAGAGTGCTGGCAGGCTTCCACCTCTCCCATCCACCTCACATCCACGTCTCACATCCACCTTTCGCATTCACCTCTGATGTAGCAGCAACAATGATGCCTCTGCCACCCAAAGGCTCCCCAGGAGGTGCTATCTCCCGAATGGCAGCAAGCTGTAGTCCATCATGCTACATCAAACAGTCAATATTTGCCCTATTTTCAGCCAACCTCTATGTTTCATCTTTACCATGAACACCACAGTACTCACTGAAGGCCCATTACATGTGTAACCAATACGAGCTTTGGCCACAAGGCCGCTTTTCTTAACTGATTCGAGATTTCTTTCTCTGAAGAACTTTCTAATCCAAACTTGCCCTTTGGAAAGTATAAGCTGGCCCAAAAAAAGGGTTTTCTGCAGAAAACCCTTCAGAGAGAAGAGGGAGTATATGTTTATGAAAACTGTATCTCAAAATGGCTAATTCTACACTTCAAAAGTATACTTACTTTTCGGAATCATTATTCCAAATATATGTACAAAGAAAGGATACCTAGAAGCACCCTCACAGTTCTCTATTGGTAAATATTAAAGGTTGCAACTACTTATAAATGGTTACAGCCTGACTTTGTTCTGTTTGCATCTATGTAACTTCACCGATTCCACAGAATGCCTCCTGATTTTCACTGCTGCAAACGAGAGAGCAATCCAACTAAAACCACTTCAGATCGTGTTACACAAATGAGCCAAGTCTGCCTCAACAAAACACATTTTATTTCAATGATGTCAGAAAATTTCGCATGAATGTGTATAATTTTTCCCAAAGAGGAGTCCCTACAAATTTCATTAAACCAAAATGGCTTCAAATGTCATATGACAGGAAGTAATCTTCTGCTATAGTAGCCACTGAGCCACATCGGTGAAGTGGAAAAATGTAAGAGGAGGAAAATGATTTTTAAATTTGACATCTGGAAAACATGTATTGCGGAATGCGTGCTCCAGAAATACATGTGTATTTTTAAATCCAGGCGAGTTGCATAACAGACAATTGGTGTCTGTGTTTCCTTTTGCTAATCTTGCAATCATTAAATCGTACCAGTGAACTACTGGCTCTGGAACAACTCTTACTCGTTTATTACAAAACTGATTGTGTTAGATAACTGGTTTAAATATATATTGTACCAGTTAAGAAGCAAATGAAAGTGATCATCTCACAGGAGCCCCAGCAGTGAGGAGCAAGATGCCCTGCATACAAATGCCTGATGATGAATGCATTAAGCCAAGCTGTTCCTGCCTTCATTGAATCAGTAAACTTCCCTGGCCTATTGCACTCCGCAAGGAGGGGCTGCAGGATAACAGCCTCATTTGTCAACAGGATCCATAACTCTACAACTATGGATAAAGAGAACTGGATAGCGAAAAACCTTCTTGAAGTATCAGAAAAGTTGTCGATTCAACTCTCCTCATCTTAACTGGTACAGTAAACTTGTGATCTTATTACTGAAACATCCATTTCTTGAATTCTAAGATATGGCAACACAGTTTTTATAGAAATAATATTTAATTCCTGATTATAAACTTTTGCTGCTTCTGATTTTTTCCCCCTTCACACTGAAAAGTAGGTACCTTGCATCATTCTTAATTCAAAGCAAAGTGAAAGAAATCAAAGCATCAGACACATCTCAATGTTACACAAAACACAGGGGCTGGAAATCCTGCGCTGCTGCTTCTGCACCTGGTCAGTCCCAGCCTGTGAGTATCTGCAGTCATACCCCTTTGTCAATACAACCCATTCTAATTCCAAATAGGTCACTTGAAAATGATTTGTGGTTATTTTTTTGACCAATTTCCAGTGTTTGACAGAAATCTTCCAATAAAACATTAGAAAAACTGTCTTTTAAATCAGGGCCATATTTATTTTGTTAAGCCTCCCAAGGGTTTTTTGCAGGTTGCAAAAACAGTGGGTGTCCTGCTTGGGTCCCACGCCATCTGGAAGGCAGAACTGCTGCAGGTCATTCAGGTCCCCAGTTCACACTTGATTTTGAGAAAGCCTTAGTGGAAAAATTATTCTCATTTTTGCCCCCCAAAATGAACATTTCTGACTCCTTCCCTTTTCCCCCAGAAATCTTTCACACTGTAACTTCTAAGGCAGTGCACAAATACTTGCTTGGTTTTCAAATGACTGAATTTTAACACAGCAGAAGCCAGTTTCCAGCCATCCCTTATTTCACACTAACAAAGGAGCAACGCGATTCGTTTGGCTCCTGGGAGATGAGCACAGTGCTGCTCCTCTCTGTGTTGCTGTCAGGTTGCAAAGCAGCGAGAACCTCTGCATCATTGGTGCTTATTTACAAGAAATGGCTTTCAAGTAAAACATTTCATCTTTTACAGGGATTGTTTTCCCATTGTATAATAGGAAGAATTTGTGAATTAATCTGACCAAAGCAAACATTCTGCAGTTCTTTCCCAGACAAAACTTCCACTGAGATCAACTGTCACTTTTACTCAGGAGAACTTTTTCCTGAGAAAGAACTGCAAGAATTGGCACCCTCAGTGCATCCCACAATTTTGACTGCCACTGAAATCACTACAGTTTTATATCCAGGCCAAGCATAACATACTCTTTCTTACTCTTCTCATCCAAAGACAGAAACACCATGTAGTTTCCAAAGCTCACTGTATTACAATGAGATGTCCCTGTGCAATTTTTCTAGTCCACAGTACTAAGTGCCTTCACAATTCTCCACTCATGTGAGGACGGAAGCATCACTGGATTCAGAGGACACACTAGGCAGAAGTTCTTCTCTGTGAGAGTGCTGAGGCGCTGGCACAGGGTGCCCAGAGAAGCTGTGGCTGCCCCATCCCTGGCAGTGTTCAAGGCCAGGTTGGATGCAAGGGCTTGGAGCAACCTGCTCTAGTGGAAGGTATCTCTGCCTGTGGCAGGGGTTGGAGCTGGCTGAGCTTTAAGATCCCTTCCAACCCAAACCAGTCTGGGATTCTATAAGCATTTTCATTGCTGACACTAGGGACCAAAACTCGCCCAGGAAGGTGCCCTGCATCAGCTCACACACTGCCTGAGGCCGGGCAGGGAGCTGCATCCAAAGCTTCACAATCCAGCCCATGGTTTTCTTCCCTTAACATCTTTTTTCACCTCACAGTTTGAATTCCATTATTTATGACACATGATATTTAGGTGTGTCTTTCTGTAATGGAGAAAAAAAAAAGCCTCTATAGTTTAAACACAGAAGACCTGAACTGTGCCTGATGAGCAGCTGGGCTGCTGTACTTACAGGTAGACTTCCCGTGGGTTTTCTCACAATTTGGACAATGATAGATGTCGATATCTGGTGCCTCTTCTTCTTCAACACCCACACAGCTGGAATACATAAAGGCAAATATTACATTAGCTTGAGCCCACCTCCAAACATGCAAGCACAAAATTAATAGTGAAAAAAACCAAACTCCAATAAGCACCTACTATGCAGCTATGCTGACGGCTCACGGCTATCTCAAAGCAAAGCTTAGGTGCTTTTCACACTAGTACAGTCAGACTGGCTTTTTTTCATCCAGAATTCCTGATGTGATGCTAAAATAGCTGTCAGTCAGAAGTCCACTTTCAGCTCACTGTGGACCTCTGTTAAAATGTGGCAGAGAGTCCTAAAGAATCTTTTTACCCAGGGACACCATTTTGTTTCTACATAAAGTTCTCCAAGCACCATCCCATGGAAACCTGATTAAGAAAACATCTTCCCCAAGCATGTACAGACAGATGCTAGGTATCAGAGCCTCCTGGCAAGGCATACCATACACAAGACTTCCATGAGTTCCATATCCATTACAATGTACGAAGATGAGGAGGAGAAGACACATAGCTCGTAGCACTTCTGGCTGCTAAGAAGATGGGTTGTACCATGGCAGCTGCTTGGAACACCCACCAAGATGATTTTGGATGGCACAAGATATGCAACAATACAGAGCAGCCTGCGGGCAAGCCGATGAATGCCTCCAGAACACAGCACTGGGGAAAACAAAACCAAACTGCAAAGGAAAGGAAGACCCAAGATAAGAAGTTGTGCAGCCAAATCAACAAGCAGCCAGCCAAATAAACTCCAGCACAGCGCTGCTCCTTCCAGTGGGATTCATAGAATTACAGAATCCCAGACTGGTTTGGGTTGGAAGGGACCTTAAAGCTTACCCAGTTCCAAACCCCTGCCACAGGCAGGGACACCTTCCACTGGAGCAGGTTGCTCCAAGCCCCTGTGTCCAACCTGGCCTTGAACA
>WYDI02034431.1:0-30631 GCA_009867235.2 Psittacus erithacus
TTCCTTTCCAGAGTTTTGCCTTCTGCTTTTGAAGCTCTAAGTCACAGAACACCTCTTGCATGGGACTCTGCCAGGGCTTTGTAATAAACATGCCAAAAACCTGTGTATTCATAGCAAGTGGCTGTCTCCCAAGCAGTCAGTTCAAGATCTTAACAAGCTAGCATGGGGAAGAGAATAGCAGCCTGTGTGACATGAAGCTGAAAAGTGATGCTGTAGCCTAATCAGGGAGACATCAGCTGTGCGTGGCTCATCACCCCATGCCTTAGGACGCCTACAGACTCGCAGCCCTGGGTGATCTGCTACATGGGTGTGAGTACCTAGATAAGCAGCTACACAGCTGAGCAGTCCCACAGTGGTCAGAGGGGCTCTGCTTTGTGAAACATCATAGCCTAGATCCATCTACATTGGAAGCAACAGGCAAGGACTTACGAGAAGAGTCTGAAGCAGTGATATGGGACTTTTACTTTCAAACTGCTTTTTAAAAGGCCATTCCCCATCATTATGCAAAATACACAGTAGGGTCAGTAACAGAAAACCTCTTGTTCTACTGTCTCGGCAGCGCTATGTTTCTAAAAATGCTTCTCAATGCTTTTTCTCTTCGGGATCGCCAGTTACAATCATTTCAGTCTATCATCACCACCAAATACTGCGATAAACGGACTCTGAGGTGACGGGGGGCAGAACAATAATGCAATATTGCACTAAATGGACTCTGAGGTTTGACGGGAGACAGAACTTTTCAGATGTATTTTTCCAGACCAGCCAGACGATTTTCAAAGTTAATTTAACTGTTCAGCCATTCATTACTAAAGAAGTGGTTGATTTTGATGGGACCAGACTGCAGAGCCTTCTAGCAACTCTTGTTATCAGGTCAGTGCTAGTGCTTAAGGGGCTACCTATAGTGTAAACTTAGGCAGTGATCTGTGGTCTGATAAACCAGGGCTGATAAACCAGGGCTGATAAACCAGGGGACAGCACTTGAATGGTAGATTTGGGGGGGGGATGCCAATAGAATCCACCCAAAAAAGATGACATAAAGCCCATTTTTTTTTGTAGTTAGAAATTAAAAGCAACATAAACACAGAAATAGAATTAATTTCTGTATCTGGTCGTGGTAAAAACCCCAGCAGTCTGGATTTTAGTTGGTGAAATAACTTTTTTAACATATAGGCTTAATAGGAAGTGTTTTGTCTAACACACCTACAGTCAATGCAGGTGATTTTTGGTATTTTTTTCAAGCTCAAGTCACTGATTGACCAAACCAAATCCAATTAATTAACATTAGTTATTAAACAGAAAAAAAATAATTGAAACAAAATGTATAGTGGATTGCTATGGGTAAGGTTTCTGTAACAGGTAATTAGTGCAGAATGAAAGAATGCCCCATTATGATTGTTTTAACTTGAGAATGAGGTTTAGAAATGTGAATGGATTTTAAGAAGTTACAGAGGTTTTTTTCTCACCAATTCTTTCGCATGGTTTTTTCCTTAAGTAATAAAATTACTTTGAATGATCTCATAAATGAAAATGTCTCCATAGATACAGGCAAACTAACAACAGGAATAGGAAGAGCATGGGCTGGAAAACAAGAGAATAGGTTCAGAAATTTCACATATCAAAGACCAGGCTTTACCATTTGCTTGTGGTAGCGAATTTCTTTCATGAATGAAATGTCCTATTCAAACCCTGAATGAGAGTTAACTTAGATTATCTTGGTCCTCAGTTTCCTAGAGCAGACAATGACAATATAAAACACAGCTTCTGAGAATAAAGATTCCATTAAAAAGTTGCAGTCTCTCTGAGACAAGAGGAACAAGGGTCATATAGCATAGTGCAGTACAGAGGAAAACTAACATCTCAAATATACCTGCTACATCATCTAAAGATGAAATGACCTTCCCAATCCAATACAATTTAATAGACCAACATATTTTGTACCACCTTTTTTGGGGGCTGGAGTCATGTGGACTGTCACCTGCACTAAATGACTTCTATTGGAAAAATGTTTTTAAAATCATAGAAACCATATATTTAGCTACTGAGGACAAAGGAAAATATCTTAGCTGATCATGCATCCCCGAGACAGAATCCCTGAGCCAAACCGTTTAATATTATAGAAGGACCCTTTACATCAGCACAGAGGTGGAGAGAGATAAAAAAAGGAAGGATTGTTTTAATATTTTCCCTCTGGCATTGTTGTGCTGCAAAGGAATAAGTCCAAGCAAGGCATGCACAGCAATAGCAGCCACTTACAGGACATCCATTGCTGAATGCAAAATCGTCATTATTCTCAGGACTGTAATTGCACTTCCTTAGAAGTGATGAGTAAGCAGGTCACTCAAATATCCTGTAACATGCGGTATCTAACTGGGAAATGGGCTTCGACCTGCTGTCTTCCATTTCTAAATACTTTGGGATTTGAAAGTTCAGCCTCAAGCACACATCCACCTATGGCAGTTCAGCTGTCACTCGTAATACAAATCAAAAGATGATGGATGGCAGAATCTGCCCAGAAGTTCAATTCCTGCTAGGGTCATTCTGTCCATAGTGACCACTTTTCCACACTAACCACATCGCTTCATTGGTTTACCTTACCAGAAGCATGTTTTACACATAAAAACACATATATAGATATGTATAAAACATTCACTTACAAACTATAAAACTTCTCTGGTCTAAAGCTTTTCGCCTGGCAGATTTGTTTATGCACTTTGTGCCTTCTGACATTATTACGTTTCCCACTACCACATGAAAACATAAAAAAACCTCAGAGCGTCCTTACGTTCACCCTGCACTGTGCTGCTTGTGTTTCTGATGATGAAGCTGCAAAGTCTGGATGCAGAAGACGAGCTGGATATTTTAAAACATATTTGTGAACATATAGGAATTGCTTTCTCACTGCATAGATTTCAGTTGCACTCTTGTGCAGCCTCTGTACACTTATTTCATGCAAACATGCTGGTGGAAAAGTTTACTGGCAGGAATGCTGCAGAGATGGTGTATTTTACAAAACTATTTATAGTAAACAAATTTTCTATATCTAAGTATTGACATAAACTTGACTCCTCCAACAAGAAAAACACAAATGTGACTGAATATACATCTAGTCAAAATAGCTCATGTTTAACTTGCAGTAGTAAACATTAGCAATGATGTGTTTCCAACCAAACTAGGGAAAATGAATTATTATTAAAGTGATTAAACAAGTAATTGCTGAATTACTATTACAGTCCATAGACAGACTAACTTGCAGGTTATTTTCAAGCAGAAAGGAAGTTGTCAAATGAAATGGGTCATGGTGTGAAATTCATCCAGCTCTGTCTTGTATGTTAAATATAGAGCACCATGTGTGTAATTTTCTGTAAAGTCCAAAGAACAGAATCTGCAGGGGGTAACGTACTTCTCTGCCAATAAACAGTGCTTTGGCAGTAGCTCATCTATGCAAAGCCCTATCCATAGAGTGTTTTTTGTTTTCCTCCATGGTAGCTCAAGCGTGTCTGCGTCTTCTTTTGATGGAAATTATATTGCAATTATTTCAATCCTTCCAGTTGACAACTGACTTGATCTCGAACATATTCACCTCCATTGGCTCAGTAACGCTGGCCTTGTTATTGATCCTCTTCTTGGCAGTTGTGGTTTCAGTCATCACTGCCAATAAACGGGCAACTCAAGGGACCTACAGCCCCAGCCGGCAGGAGAAGGAGGGATCCCGGGTAGAGATGTGGAACATGGTGCAGCCACCGCCGATGGAAAGACTGATTTAGAAGGAAGCGCTCCTCCACCCTGGAAGATGACGGAAAGTGGACAGTGTACATATGTTAGCTATGTTAATTTCATTCTGGTACCAGGAATATTCATTATAAAGATTACAATGACTCCAGGCTTTCAATATTTTCATATTTTCCTTTTAAGTTCAATAACATTAAATTTTTCATAGCATTTATGGGAACCAATGCCTTCTGTCATGGTTTTGGACAATGCATCCAAAGACAATTTTTATTTGCACTGGAAACTCCAGCCTTGAAAATCAGCAGTAGGCATTACAGACAGTAATGGCTTCTGGGATACATATAAGTGCCTGTCTCAGATGCAACATGAATAACAGCTTCTCATTTGTGCTTTCCTTTGACTGCCTAGGAATCACTGCTGCAGAGGACGATTCAGACAAATCAAGCAAGCCTGTACAATAAAAGCATTGTAATTCTGTTATCAAAGTTTTAGTACTAGAGCTCTGTCTTAGCATATCTACTTTCATCTGTTAATCAGCGATTAAAAGGAAGCTGTGCAAAAACTCCCCAAAATAAATGCTCCAAATTAAATTAGTTTTCTTTCCCCCAGATCTCTCATTTTACATGCTGCCCTTCCACCTTCTACTGAAAAGAATTTTGGTTTCCACAAAAATGTATATTTCTCAGATTATAAAATACTGTGTCCTAAAAATATTCAGTGGGCACAATTTGACCTCTTAAGGGACATGGAATCTAAACACCCTAAATGAATTCTGAGCATCCACACTATTGCTATTTTCTTACTACAATATTCCCTGATAGTCCATTTTAGAAAACTGTTGCTTCTCACATTGCAAATTTACACTGGCTGCCAAAAAGCATGCTCAAAAAGGTTTCCCATGGAAAATACCAGAAAAGAGGCAGAAGTGGCTTACAAGTAAAACATTGACTTGGAAATAATTATGATCGGCTCAGTGCTTCTCCTGGAGCTCAGACTTCTCATACGATAATGGGCAAATAAATTTTTATGCCTCAATTTTCCTTGTTTAAAACAGGGATAATTCCATTTAACTACCTCATAAAGCTCAGCAGCAAAAGGATGGCAACTCTTTGTTGAAAAAAAACCACATAAAATGCAATGGAATACCAGGAGAAGTTTGGAAGAAATCTTGTGATGAAATAGACATTTGAAAATATTAAAGAGATTTAATAATCATACTTGTAGTAGGAAAAGATGTGCCAAAAATACACCCAGGTCAAAGGGGCTCTTTGAAATGTAGAAGCAAATTTTAGCAGTAACTCATCCAGTTGATTTTCACATGTAGTCAAGAAATTAAAGCATAAACATTGCTCCCACACAAACTGAAACCACAGTAAAGCGGCAGTGGAGTGGAAAGTCCACGATGACATTTCTTTTTTCCTGCAGTTCATCTTACACGTTCCCACAGCTGTGAAACATCCCAGATATACGCATCAAACCCCAGATGGTTATTCCAGGAGTTGCATAATGGAGTATGCACACTCAGTATCCAAGAGTTTAACTCATCTTTTTAATTGATGATCAATTCATAAATCATTTTGAATGAACCCGTTAAGGGATTACTGAAGATCAATGTCACTTACATTTATTTCTGTATTAAGTGATCAGCAGTAACTATGATCACAAGCACATTCTGGATTTTTTGCAGTCTTCACCAATATCTTTCAAAACAAAGCACAACAGAAAATGTGAGTGGACGGCAGAATTCAAGCCGAGTTAGAAGAGCAGAATGTAGTCACAGTGAAAATGCACAACAGATTTTATTCTAGCCCAATTTACAGCTTTACTACTGAAGCTTATTATCTTGAATGCAATTGTTGTTCAGCTGCAGTCTAAATCTGAAGAGTTCAAATGGCAACTAAGGAAACAGTGGAAAAATAAGTTACCAAAATATGATGGAGGATAAGAGATAGATAGCAGAGATTCAAGGTAGATCTTTTCAAATCATGGTAGCATTCAAGGCCAGGTTGGATGGGGCTTGGAGACCTGGTCTAGTGGAACTGGCTGATCTTTAAGGTCCCTTCCAACCCAAACCAGCCTGTGATTCTATGGCATTATGTAATTACAGATTGCATAGCTTTTAAGTGAAACTTAGTTTAGCCCAGCATTTGCCCTGTGAGGCACTGCTAAGGCATAATGAAGTGTACCATGATGCTTGTTAAGTGTGATCATTTCTAGAAAGAGAAAATATTGGAAGAAAGAAGAAATTGACTCAGTGAGTGTACGTTTTGAGGCAGCAAACACTCAGCAAATGACATTGAAAGAACAGAATGTGAGAATGAGAGACCACAAGAGAAGCAGGATGGTTTGTGCAGATTCTTACACATTTCTTTAGTCTTACCCTAAAAAAAACTGGGAGAGACACGAAGGTGAGGCCATCTCTGCCTAAGAAGAGGCAAAGCAGGCAAAGACAGGACCCTGTAATAAGAAGAGGGAGAGCAGTAACTAAGTGGAGAAGAGCTGTAAGGCTCCAGGCTGGGAAGAGCTTGGGGACAGAGAGAAACAGACAGCTCTGAAAAATGGAGAAACTAGAAGAACGGCACAAATAGCAGAAGCAGTGTTGAACATATAAAGCAGGTGCAAAGAAGATGCTTATGCACACCAGCTTTATGTTCTTGGATTTCTAGTCAGTCAGCTAAAAGGAGAAATAAAATTGATAGAGATCTCAGTGAATGGCAGGGATGAAGAAAGATAACTAGAAATCAGGTAATTTCAGAAATAGCAGAAAAGTTCTAATAAAGAAACGGTAGAATGGTAATAATAAAGATGTAACTTTGACGCTTGCTCTTCTTTGGGTAGGAGGCTGGACTAAATGATATCAGCAGGTCCCTTTGAGACTAAGGTATTATATGATTCAAAGGAAAAGTTAAAAAGCAAGAAAGGAGGTGAAGACGGACGCAGTTTGCATGGAGAACTACCCTGAAGGAAAGTGTTATTGTTCACAGTGGAAGACAGAGCAAGAATAAGGAAGTGGCTGGAAAATAATTCTGCTCTTCTCGTTGATGTAACTTTCTGGATTAAACTGTGGAGACAGTAGAAAAATGGTATGTAGAGAGGCAACAAAATATTCAAGAAAGTACTGCCACAAAGAATCTATAGGGCTGAGCAAGATACCCAGGAACATGTACAGAGGAAAGAAGAGGCAAAGATGAAAGCCCGAAGAGTTTTCATACAGACCAAAGTGAGCTCTGGAGGAATATGCTCCTAAAGAATTAAAAAGACACCCATAAAAGCACAACAAAGGGAAAATCTCACAGTGAAATATGAGTGTGGTTTGTAGAAGACAAGTCAAGGAGACAGAAGGCAGGGGAAAAACCTTTAAACTGAGATTAGAGTAAGTTGTGATTGCCGTCAGTCCCAGTGGAGAGAAAAAGATAAAAATAGGAGTGGTGAAAATTCACTCAAAAGTGAAGGAAGAAAAGGAAATGAAAGTGGATGGTACTTGAGGAAAGTGGAGGCAAAAGCTGGATCACAGTGAGGGTGAAGCTGGACTTTCATAGCAATGAGGCCATAGGAAAGGGAGGGAGGACAAGGGTGAGTCAGGATGAAAATTACTTATCAAAGCAGATCTGTGCAAGATAACTTAGGGGGAGCACATTTCATTTCAAATAGAGATTAAAATATGAAATATTAAAACTCTATGATCTCATAAGAAACAAACAAGAAAAGGCTCAAAGGGCACAAATGCCAGCTCTAAATACACTGTCTGGAAAGCTGAATTAACAAGGCAACATCCAAAAAAGGCAGGGAGGCAGATGCTGCAGCTGGAAAAGCTCAATGGCAGTCTGGAGAAGCACAAAAAAATCCCAAAGCTGGCACTGTATTAACATGCTATAGTGACCATGAAATGCATGGTTAGGAAGACTGACCCTTCCGAGCCACATCTCAAACAGGGAACAACAGTTAAAACAAAACACAATACATTATAACAAGTGTCTAATATCATCTTTGCTGAAATTTAAACCGTAGATTAAGACTGATATAGCAGATGTCAAGCTATTTACTGCTTCTAAGCCCAAGGGTATTATAAAATGCAGACAGAAGCACAGACATTCAGGGAGGAACAATAACATCTGAGAGTTGTGGGGAGCATTTGTACTTCTATAAAGAATAAAATACCACTACTGGGTTCTGGTTTCTCAAAAAGCACTGATGACCTCCAGGCAGAAGACTTAAAATATTTCAAAATTACATTTGTTTAATCAATCTCATCATATGACTTAAAAGCTGAAAGTAAAATAATTCATTCATGCCCACTTGCAACTCATCCATTAAAGAAGCAAATGCACAATATTGTCCCAAACTTTACACATTTAAACTTTCTCTTCACTTCTAAGAGTTCTCTACGAAGAGAAGTTCTAAGTTAGAACATATGATTTGCTCTGCACAAAAACCTGAACATATTCAGAAGCAAGGGAAGGGTGAAGCAACTTACTTCCCTTCCAGACCATTTCCTTTTCCTTTGGAAACAGGTGATGTCCAACCTGTGAAACAGTGCAGAGCATCTTCGGAGTCCCAGGAATATTTACACTAGGCAGAATAAAAATATTGCAGCTGGAACTTGGCCAGCTCAAAATGATCATAGTGTATCACTGTATTACGTGCCTTTTCCATTTCATGTAAAATTAACTGTTCCTTTTCTGCATGTACATAATGTATTAATAGCTTAGATGGTGCATTCATATTATTATTTTGCTGTGTACAGGATCAAATGGCAAATAAATAAGGATTCTATCGAGCCACATGCAACCCGTGTTTCTTTGCTTTATGGGATTATTTCATCACGCAATTACAAAGGAAATTATCCCCAGACCAGAACTACATTCGCAGTTTAAAAAGTCAAATTTGCCATTTGGAATCAAGTGACCAAAAAAATATTTTCTGTACTTGGAAAAGAGATGAATATGCTCTGTGCTATGGTGAGGGCTGCCAGCCTCAGCACTGCAATCTGCACTATCCTCTGACAATATCCATGCCAACCTACTGCCTTGTGCCCATCACGGGGACATGTTCATGCCAGGTCTTAAGGTGGCATGAACTGATACAGCTTCACTGGAGCTCAGCTTACAAAAGCTGAACATCACGCCCTCTGTTTTTTAAATTACTGCTGTCTTTCCAGCATTGTGGATGAGTGCAGGCAGAAAAATGGCAGAGCAGTAAGAATTTTTTTCACTTAAAAGTCTCATTTTCACAAGAGACTTTCCTGCTCACTTCAAAAGTTTCTCTGTTACTTTTCAATAAATATGAACAATCTCAGAAACCAAGAGTCCTATTGTCCCAAAGGCACCAGCTAGTTACAACTGAAAGGGTACCCTCAGAGGAGTTCACCTATGCTGGTGCTGGCAGTTGTGCTGCAAGCCCAGCTTCCTGTGACTGCATCCCCAGGACACCTCCAGGTAAGATGCTGTTCCTTCACTTTCATGTGCCTTCTTTGGGCAATGCCCAACCCTGCTCCAATGGCCATCTTAGCAGCTGACTTCCTGAATAACACAGAGCACTGAAGAGGTAACACTTAGAAGAAACATCTAGAACAGTAAGAAGATGCTTTGAGGCAATGGTCACCAGCCCATTCTGCTCACTTCCAGTCACTTCCCATGTTCTACATAGGCTCTCCTGCCCAGCTGAGATTTGCCATTCCCACACCTCTGTCTGATCCTCTTGGAAAGGGGCACCTGTGTGGTGAAGGTAAGTAGGTTGTTACAAATTCTCTTAGCAAGAGTAGTTTATTTTCACAAATGATACAACTAGGGCAGCATGTAGGTGAACATGACCTTTTAGGGGAGAAAATGTGTTCTCCACATGTTGGCATTCAGAGCAGGGCACTTCGAGCACCTGCCAAGTAATCACAGGGTACAATTCAGTGAATCTAAATATATCACTTTGAGGAATTACTCATCTCCTCCATTGATAAGTGTCTATCGCCACTATCGCCTTATCTTATAATCCCCATAAGGAACTCTGTTCCAGGGGCTATGGTAAGCACCATTAGTCATCTTTAAATAGCTGTCCAATTTGTTGTTTCTCAGAAATTTAAGTAAAAGTTTATGTATCCTTCAAAAGCACAAATGACTGTGGGAGAATCGCACGCCAACGGGACTTCTGGGGAAGTCTATTTCACTGCTTAAATTAATCACACCTCTTCAGCCTGAACCTGAGGAACATCTCAAAACCCATGAAACTCATGCTTTGCCTTTATTTTAGTAACTGGATGCTGTAAAACCTTGCTCTTCCAAGCAATTAACAGTGATGATCATGATCTGACCTTGTGGGTTTTAAATAGAAAGCATTTCTTTTCTGTGTTCTCTGGGAGGTGAACACCATCACCACCACCACAGATAAGTTTCATGATGTTGTGAGGAAGCTCAATAGTTACTTGTTTCAACAAAATACAATTATCTTTCCTTTTCAGTACAACTGAGTGATTTGAAATTTTGGTAGTGTATGACTTACCGCTAAGATGCCACGCTAGTTTTCCTGTCCGGACAGGCCATTCTCAGCAGAGGGCTCTCAGATGTGTAATCCTCTGCTTTCTGAGGTCTCCAAAACTCATGTCCCCTGGCTGTTGAGCAAGCAAGAAAGCATCTTGCCCATTCAGCCTTCTGGTCAATGAGAATCCGAGCCACAATTGTCATTGCCTATATCTTAAATCTGGCTTGTTATTAATGTTCAGACACTAATTAATAATAAGCATCATCTAAATTACAGTATTAAATAAAGAACATAGTTGATACACTTCACAAAATTGCCATAATAAATAGAGTGCCTTAACAAAAAGCTTGTCTCCAGGTAAGAGACAGCTAAGTCTTTTTCCCAGCCAAAATCTTCTGTGCTGTTTTATTTAACACAAGCCCCAAGTCTCCTGCAGGTCCTACTGCAGAACAAACTTCACACATGTAATGACATATAACATCAGGAAACACAGATCAGAGGATTTTGGCCAAGTTCCCTTTCCTGTGCTATTTAATCACCTCTCAACTAAAGAAAACTGACACCTCTGAAAACAATTCAGAAAAAGAGCATCAGAGTAGATGTTGCAAGTCAATAAAGTTAGACAGTGAGGAGCTAACAACACTAAAATTTTGCCTATTGCAAAATGTCACAGCTGAATAAATGGATGGGGCTTTCAGGCCCCGCTAAATCATGCACAGGCTTCAGACTACTGGCATGTGTCAAGATGCTGCAAGCCCTTATATTTACACATTTATAAAAGATACATCTGGTGTGCATTTACTGGGAGCAGAGTAAGGTCTTGTTTAAATTGCACACATGAATTTTATGCGGAGAGTGGGTGATACAGTAAAAGCATGTTTTAACCTAAACTCCTCCATCTATAATGCATGCCATGAGGTGTGAAGACCTCTTGCACATCAAAAAAACCAGCATAAATTATGAATCAAGGCACAGGTGGAGTCCTGGAGACCAAACAGAGTTCTCAGTCCAGTGGTGATTTTTCTAGGTTTAGATTCCCTCAGCTTATATTTATGTGATAAACATGTATTGAAGATTTAATATTGTAGGCAACTTGAGCAACTTTGTTATATTTTGACTTAGTTTCACAGAAGTTGCTTTTAATTTCTGCTTTTATCAGGCTGCTGTTTCATTTTGGTTTGTTTTCCAAACTAATTTGGCAAAGCAATTACATTTACCAGAAATTCACCCAACACTGTCAGACACAAGCAAGACAGATATGTCCAGATCATGGCTTCAAATCATCTTTTTTGATAACAGAAAACCTACACAGGCGCTCATCTGGTTTTATGCTCTCCATGGCACTGTTTAAAGCATGGCATTTTTCTCAGCTCAGTATTGTGTATGACCTTTCAGATTTCACCTGTAGTTCCAGCAAAAGCACAATTTTCATTGGCATGTATTGTAATAACTAGTGATGACAAAAGTGTGTGTTTCCAATTTAAAACCGCTTAGTTTCATTTGGCACCTGCGCTAAACTTTACTTAGCAGTAGAAAATCAGGAACAGGGACAGCAACGGAGCCACTGGAGGAGTGAGAGCAAACTGAAAGGGCTGATCTTAATTACATGTGACCATTTGGGCTGCGAGCCTTCTTCACCTGTACGAACAGCTATTTGCACCTCAGCATTTTTGCAGCATACAAGTAGTCACAGCGTAGGGCAGCATCAGGTTAAAGAGCTGTTTTCTGTCCCACAAAATAACTAACTTAATGTCTTCCATGCAGCTGGTACAAAGTATGAACAGAATTTCAGGTGTTATCCCTAAGTAACTTCACAATCTTTAAGCAGATTAGAAAAGCATAAGTCTGCAGGGAAGATGTGCGGAGTGTTCCATGTATTTTTGCCCCAAGTGTAAAACAGCTTGAACAACTGAATGCTACTTTAGCTGCTTCTAAATCATTTCCTTAGTTAGCAGTCAAATGGTGCTCAAATGATAAGCTGCATGCATCCAGTGGTGACAGGGCACCCTGCCTGTACCACAGCCAGTTCAAGACCAACTGGGACCCCAAAGACCCTCTTTTCAGGGTTCCAACAGCACTGCTGTTTGAACACTTTGGACACTGTGACCAAGATCCACAAGAGTCACCTCAACTCAGACCCCAAGTGACAGAGCAGACAAAAAGGTAAACAAGGACAACAGGTAGGTGAACTGCTTCTCTTAGTTTCTAGCAGCACACCCTCATGTGTTGTTGACCCTAGTTCTTCCAGAGATTTCAGTATTTCCTTGAGTGCACCACTATGTTAAGTGAAGGTTGTTTCAAGTAAATCAGGCAGTTAGCACCCTCCTTCTTAAATGTATAAAACCTCAAAGTCAGTTGAACAAGCCCAGTGCCCAAGCATTTTCTTTCAGAAGCAACTCTCGCAGGATCATAGATGATCCTGTTAAGCCTGACCTCCAGGGAGAGGGAAGCTGTGTCAGGCTTTTGCATGAGAAATGAGCCTCACAGAGAAGATGCAGATCTCAGTTTTGGGGGTGGCCCAGTGCCAGCACAAGTGATTAAACCAGACCAAGAACAGATATTTCCAGTTCAAAACTGTGGGTAACAGTGATCACCTGCCAGAAAAATCCATGGCTGTGCTCAAGACCAGCACGGATCAGATTAGCCTGCCCTTGTCACTTGGTCCTGGGATACATTTTTCTCATGTAGCCTGCTTGAGATGTAGAAATTGTTCGTCAAATTTTCTGACATCAAGAAGGGGAAAAAAAACCAATTACACAACTACTGGTCTGCTGACATTTAAAATGAGAAAATGATGAGCATAGAAAAAAGAGGTTAAAAAAAATCCTGGGCCAGCAACCCAGAGGACCAAAGACAAATCACAAAGTAGGATGCAACTAATTAGGCTGAAATGCCAACTGTGTTCAGTATTTGGTTCAAAGTATCCACGGTGTCAGGCTGCTACCGTGACCCCCGGGTTGAATATGCCAAGGGGAAATGTAGATAAGGACTGAATCAGATAAGTTAAATACAAATACTTTAAAAATGACATTTTAATTTCTACCTCATCATTTTTAACGTTTTAAAAACCATTAAATAAGCATGTCGTCTATTCTCAGAGCAGGCCAAATGTCAGATGTTTGTATGCATTATTCAGCTGAACATTTTAAGTACATAATCCTTCCCATTGCTAAACAGGTGGTATTATATTAACAGGTTATTTTCTTAAAATGAATGGTGAATAGAAACCAGCTGATACTATAAAATGGTATATTACTGAATGTGGAGCCAGTGGTAGCATAGAACTGAACAACGGTCTGCAGGGAGGACCAGGGGAGCAAGTAGCCAAAACTTGCTGCTGTATCTATGACTTCCAAAGCACATTTCAAGGCACTGGGACCCAGAGTTTCTGAAGACACCTACTACAATTTAAATTGAGTCACCAATGCCAAACCACTCTCTAAAAAACTGTGTTCCAGAAGTTTTAAGATGAGCACATCATGGCTAAAACCTGAAAGCCAAACATGGTTTTGCCTTTGAACAGTCCAAACAGAAAAGCACCCTCTGCCCATCTTCAATGCATAGATATCATGGAATCTTGTTCCTTTTCATCAGAAGTGTCTTAAGATATATTAAATGAAATGAATTCATATCAGGATAAAAACCCTCTCACCTTGGAAAGTATAGTAGTTAAGCTATTTATAGAATTACACTTATCTGAAAACTAACCTTGGTAGGTAAATAAGTCTTGTGTAAGCTTTACATGGCAGAGTACATTTTTACTGTGTCTCATTCATGATGAGTGTTTTGCAGGACTTAACAATTAAAAACAGATAACAGACCTAAAAAGAAAAGGTTTGCAACCAACTTCAGTAGGTTCTTTGTAGGCCATCATACTCTTCTTTTCCAGGGCTGTTGTGTGTTGGGTTTTGTTGCTGTTTTGTTCCCCAATGTTTCAATGACAATTATTTGAGGGAAAAAGTAGACCTGAAAACAAAAAAAATGAGCAGAGCAGTGTATCACCAGGAACCTGTCCCTGTGACTTTCAGGAGGAATATGAAATAGGCAGACACAGTCAGAAAATTATATATGGCCCATAGCATATTCCAAATGTGCTTCCCAAACTTTCCTTTTAGAACTAGCAGTTGTTTATGCTTCATACAGAATTTGTAACAGGATTGACAACCTCTGCAGTTTTGAAGCTTAAGAAGCTGCAAGCATTTTTTCTGACTGAGGAAAAGCTGCAGACTGACTTGACTTTGCTTTATCTGAATACCAGCAAACCCACAACATCACTTCAGGCACTGCTTAGCTTTCTTCTTGTTGTTGTTACTGCTTGTCACATCAAATAAAAATCTAAATCCATGAATTTGGTTAAGTTACTTTTCATTTTGTGAACACAAGGTTAACACACAATGAGTTCTGGAAAGAAAATTAAACACCTTCTCCATCATTCAGGTACAGCATTACTGTGTAAAAGTGCCTTGCAAAAGTAATAGTCTCAGCTGCTTTTGAAGCACAACCAACCAAGAAGCTAATAATGGATAGGAGCATTTATGATTTCTCCTCTGAAAGAAGACCCTGCTTTGAGTTGCATTTTAATCCCCAAATGCCACAACTCTTAATGGATGCATCAGCTTTCATTCTTTAGGTGCTACCATTACTGGTATACCAGACTTCCATGAAATTGTTTTTCACAGACCCTTGGTATACTTGTGTTGACAGGAACAGAGTCCCGCTGAACCATCTGTGTAAAATGTGCCAACTAAAACTAACTTACCTTCTCCTTTTCAGTCCTTTGCCATGCTTAGGTTTGAAAGAACTTACTGAGTTGAAACATCCATAGAAAGCAAGTTGCAACCACACTCTCAGTGCCCTGAGATAACAAACTAAGCAAATCAGGCAAACTTATCCTGAAAGACACGATCTTCATACTTTATTGCTCCTTTTGCAAAAATTAAAGGCTTCTACTTTTTTATAATGTCCTCCATTGGCTCATAATATGGACCTATAACAAGAAGTTCATTGCCACAGCTCTCTTTCTAATAGCTGAATAAATGCGGGCAGAAGAAGAAATGACTGCAAGATGCGCCATGCTTAATTTAGCATGGAAGATCCCTGTGTTACCAGTCTTCAGAGCTCATATCACACTGCTGGCTAAAATAAGGCAGCACAAGTCTAATGGCAATCTCAAAATCACACCCTCGTTTTGTATGAACACAATTTGCAATTTTTTCATCAGTTGTGGACTGAGTATATCAATATTGAAACCAAGTCTGTATGGTTTGTCTGCATAAAATACCAAAATGCTTTTAATGTAGAAGAGTGAATCAGAGATCAGATTATACTGCATAGCCATTTAATATAAAATTCTAACTGAATTATAGTTACACACTTGCATAAAATGACTCAGCAAAGCAGCTACAGTAAAAAGCTAAACCATATCTGATAACATGTTTATGATGTGTTATTATGTTCTGTTGCATTGGGTTTACATGGCAAGGTTTTGGCAGCAGGAAGGTGACAAATGGCTTCTGTGAGGAGTGGCTCCTGCCAGGATCTGCGGCCCAGTGGAGAAAGGAGCCCACACTGGAGCAGGTTTGTTGCAGGACTTCTCACCCCATGGATAGGACCCACACCGGAGCAGTCTGTTCCGGAAGGACTGCACCTTGTGGGAAGGATGGGGTCAGGTTGCCCAGAGAGGTGGTGGATACACCATCCCTGGAGATATTCAAGGCCAGGCTGGCTGTGGTTCTGGACAACCTGATCTAGATCAAGATGTCTCTGCTCATTGCATGGGGGTTGAACTAGATGACCTCTGAAGGTCCCTTCCAACCCAAACTATTCTATGACCCATGCTGGAGAAGTTCATGAAGAACTATCTCCTATGGGAGAGATCTCATGCTGGAGCAGAGGAAGAGCGTAAGGAGTCCTCCCCCTGAGAAGGAAGGAGCAGCAGAGACAACGTGTGATGAACTGACCACAACCCCCATTCCCATCCCCCTGTGCTGCTTGGAGGGAGATAGTAGACAATTTGGGAATGCACTGAAGCCTGGGAAGAAGCGAGAGGTGGGGGAAAGATGTTTTAAGATTTAGTTTTCATTTCTCACAATAAATTAAACCAATTTCCCCAAGTCTGGATTTTCATACCTAGTGTTAAAAGTCCAAACCATGGTACCCATCAGTTATTATTACTGTACCTTCTGCATGCAGTTTCCCCTTAAAATCTTAATTTCTTAATCTATAAAACAAGAGACTATAACTACTTTTTGGTATGAACTTGAAGATAAACAGAACAAAAAAGGCTTTTTAACAAATAGGCATGAATAGCTAAGATTTTTTAAAGAAGCAAAATGCTACTAAATTATATAAATTATAAATGCTACTAAAATTATAAAGGACATTAGCATTTACCTTTTGTACTATATAAAAAGTAATTAATAAGAAAACACATTCAACTTTCTGTAGATTTGAGAAACTGAAATGATCAATGGAGAAAAGCTTTCAGTATAATACAGTATCATGGCATAATTTTAACCTTTATGCCTGATAAGCATGAAAATGCTAACCAGATCAAGCCACCAAACAAGAACCTGCAACACCCAAGAAATGTTGATATTGTTAAGTTTTATTTTATAGTACAGTGTTGGGCACTTTATGGCAACGTGGAGTTCACCAAAAACTTCTACTGACGCCACAAATTTGGAAGATAAAGAAAAAAAACAAAACACACTAAACATTACAGATCATTTACTACATCTAGACAGCGTGCTACTGACAGTAGTCTAAGATCTGAATTACAGTTCTTGAGATGGCTTTGAACAATAGTCCAGAGGGTGCAAAAGCACGGAGTAAATTATTAGATCTGGTCCTGGTTTTATTAACAGTCAGTAACTAACTACAATTTTAAAACTTAGGACAATGCTGGTTGTTTGGGGTTTTTTATATCTCTGAAATTATTAAAATAATCAATAAAACCTTAAAATGTCTTGCACTTTATGCCTTTCCTGTCAGCATTAAAGGCTCACAACAAGGACATTATTAGGAACGGTTTCCAAAGTTCACTAAAACTTACATAATGTTGCTTTGTTCCACGTTGAGGCATTTCTCACATCTGACACAGATCTGAAAATAACAAACACTGTCAGCTGGCTGAACATGTAGGCATTTTACATTTCTCTTCCTCCTCAAAAATGATGAAGGAACAGACGAGATGAGCTTGTATGTAAGCTCCAGCAAGACTAGCTGTTCCACAGTGCTTTATTGCCTCATTCAAGTATATTAATTTAAAGAAGTTCTCAAGGGAAAACCAAAGGTTAAAACAAAATATACATCCATATACAAAGAAATTAATTTACAAAAGATTAAAAGGATACTGATAACATTAGTAGATATTTTAAGTAAAGACTTGTCATAATTAGGGATGTCACACACTAAATTCTTAATATGTATGGTCATCACCATGAATTCTCACATCATCAGTGGCACTGAAAAGCGATGCTTAAGTCTTCATCTTTTTATCACTGATAAAAAATGGGTCAAACTATAAGATAAACATCATAAATTCTAACATTTAACCTCAAATCAATTTAAGTAGGTTATCATTTTAAGAATTACCTAAAACTACTGGTTTAGGCTAATTATTTTCATAGAATGTGACATCCATAATCATTCCAGTCATTGGAAATATACATTTGCCTCATTAGAATATGTTCTTCATGTTTTTATCATACAACCATTTTTCAAAGCTACATGTAATTTTACACATTGTTGAAAAAAAAAAAAATATCCCATTTCAATATCTGCCTGAAAAGCAGATGTGCACTAAATTACTTTCAAATAAAGAGAAATATTGCACAGAATTCACTGAAGATTTGAAAGTCTAACACATTTCCCCCCACACAACCAAGTAGCTCCCTTATTTTTAACAGAAACAAAATGTCAATTCACATGGAATTGTAATAAATGTCAATGTACTTGAACTCAACTTATTTTTCAAATGCTAATACTCTTACTGGACTAAATACAAATGTTGTTAGTATTGACCTAAGTAATAGTACAAATTAGAGTACCCTTTACTACAGTAAACCTTGGAGTAACTTCAACTGTGTCACCCGCTTCATACTCCAATCCAGCAGAAAATGGCAATGGCCCTGACAACTATGCAGATGGTGGATGGCCCTCTAGACTAAGGCTGGGGGACTCATCAGGCAACTACATCTAGAAGTTTAGCAGCTCCCAGGAAAGACCTATCAAGTACTTTCAATTGGCCACTGACTAAAACTGTCAAACAGACATTACAAAGCAAATCAAGGAAGGTTTGCACAAAACCACATACCATCACTTTCCCATTCCTTTTTTTCAACACCCTGAAGACCACGAATTCTAGACCAGCTGTGGTCCATGCTCTTGGGGTGATGAGGAGGACACATTCTACCCAGCCCAGATTCTGTTAAGTAAATAACACTTGGCAAAGATATACACATCTAATAGCAGCAAAGAACTTACTGAAGACTAGTCACATCACCATTCATACTTGTTTTGCTGGTGCATTTATTTCTACATTCATTCTCCAAAGATTTACTGCAATACCATGGGGACAGACAGCCTTCACCATCCTGAACTTTGCAATAAGGAAGCTGCTCGCCTTGGGCATAATTTTACTAGCACATTTCTTTAGCCTGAGATTTCAGACTGTTGGGAACACACTGGCTGGAGTCTCACAGCACCTGGGCTAGAGCCTGTCACCAAGAGAGAAGATGGTAACGTCCCTGGCAATAAAGACCTTCCTCTAAGACCCCTTGCAGAGTCAGGGAGGTCAGTGGCTATGGGGCTCCTTTCCGCAGCACAGGGTACTACAGTCATTATTAAACAGGGGGTGCATTTGCAAAAGGGTCTTATGCTGGCACTCGATTATTGCATGAAACGTTTCCTCAATTGATTACATGCATAGAAAAAAGATTTTAGATGCTCCTAGCAATTCCATTAGACAGCTGCACCAATGAAAGATTGTTCTGTAGGACTATGATTGATTGTAGGTGGAGAGATAGGCGCTGTTTTACAACCTGGCTTAACTGTTCTTTTGCCTAGACTTTTCATCGTTTACAAGGTTAACAAACACAAGGTTACAAACTAGCTCGTGTTAAACCCTGAAAAGACACCTAAAATAGTTTTTTGAGATATAAACTACTCCTTTAATAGACTGTGTGGGATTTTCAAAAGCACCCAGCATATGTCTGAAACTCTGGCTAAGTCTGTGTTACAATGCCTGAGAGGGGACTTCAGCCAGTGCTGAGAGTTTCTGATGACACCACCCAAACAGCAGCAGTACCACTGAAATGCTAAATGACAATGAAGGGTTCAGTTAACAAGTTCTATGACAACTTCTACAACTACATTTTTCCTTCAGAACAAGTCCATTTTTCAGATACATGATGCCCAAATATGTGGGATGGAAGAGCCAACCCCTGCCTACTCTACAAAGACTTCCCTCTGCATGCATAGAGGGTGGGTAAGGATCACCTTGGCATTCACAGTACTGTCCTTCCCTGAATACCTGCACTATTTTTAACATATTGCATCTCTAAACACATGGATGGGAAGGCTTTTACTGGGACAACATACTATCCATTCTGCATATCCCACACGGGATTAATTCCATAGGCAATATTACTTTTGCCTACATGGCTGGGTTGGAATCACTACAACTGAGCAAGAACATGAAACAATATTGTGAAATCTGGTTTCCATACCTTCCAAGGACTCCCAGACTTTGCTTCACCACACACCACTGGAACAACCCAGGAATCCCTTAGTCTTTCTACTGCCCTTGCTTCTTTCCTCCCAAACCAGATGAGTGATATGGCTCATTTCAGGCAACCACTGATGCAAAAGAAACGCGAAGATACTAAATTCAAGTCTTAGTTCAACCTCCTATATCAGAAATTTCTTCCTATGTGTAAGTAACAGATTACAAAGCTTTGTCAAATAACCTAGTATCTTCCTTAAACAGGAGAAATAGGAAGATTTTTGAGATCCTGAAGAAAAGACATGCTTCTGAAGAAGACCACAGGAGCTCTGAATGAGCAGAACTTCATTCTCACCAGTAGCTGGTGATGAATGTTGTTGTTTTTCAAAGACAGTAGGAGGATTTCTACAAATAAAAAGCACACAAGTATAAAGCTTGTAAAAAGTACTGGACCCGGAAATTTATCTTAATATGGTACCCAATGTGGTAACAAAAATACCACATATGTAACCAATAAACAAGTTTTATATTATCACAGGGACAGAGAACAACAGTGTTTAACCGGAAATTTCAGTATGGACTCATCTATTTGGTAACTGGTATTTCTGTTTAAATAAGGCACAAATATTAGCCTTTTTTATAAGATCACTGATAGTAAGTGGAAAAGATTCCATAATATTATCAAGTTAAAAATGTACTTACAGCTAAGTTCAACACAGATAGACGACTGAGTTCTTTCTGAACCCATACAAGATTCAAATCCAAAAAGGACGTACTATTTAATGAGTGTAAACACTGCATGGGCTTTATAAATAGCAAGAAAGTAATGTGGCATTAAGCACAGTAACATTTTGACTGAAATAAAAATAATTCTAAGTTTAATTTTATCTTTCATCTTCTGTTTACTTCTTTTTGGTCTGCGTTTTACTCAAATTTCACTCAAACAGTGAATTACTATGTCTCAATTTTGAAAGATTCCACTACCAAGCTTTCACTTTTATGATCCTTATACGAGCTATAAGAATATTAGCAGACTTACATGGCTTCCATATTTTTTTCCACAAAGGTGAGAACGGGACAATCTATGTGGTAAGAGAAGTTCAGTGCCTAACTGTCATATAAAGCCAGTAAGATTCATTCTGTCAGAGAGGCATTTTTGAAAACCGCTTTTTCTGGCAGCATTCCTGGACTTATGTGTTTGATGGTTTTGCATGTTGTAATGGCCACAATTTCAGATTTTCTTTGTTTTTCTCCTTAAGACATCAATACTGTTTATTATCGCTAAAAAAACACCATTTTAGAACCATGGACAGAAACACCATGTCAGATGCAGAGGAAAAGAAAAAGTGAATCTTGTCAACAAAATGCAAAGACATAAATGAAAATGAGTGATGAAGTGCTACAAGAACAGAAAGCTTTGTGTTGCATGTCTTCCCTTAGACACATTTGGCAGCACTACATTTGGGTAATCCTTAGAACCAGCAAAGGAGAAGTTTAGAGCAAAGATTTAACATAATGTTTATAATACTCTTGATTTTCAACAGCAAAGTACTTTGCCAAATAACATTTTTATGTTACTAAAAAATCTTCACAACATACCATGTTGATACACAAGAGGAAACCAAAGGATAGATAAAGACTTTGGAGTACAGAACTCTGGACACACAACCTCTAACTCTGGAATACTGAGATTCTCTAGCAATGCAGACTGCAGATGCCCTCAGGAATGTTCACACTCTAATCTGACACAGGTATTTCTGTAAGACTTTCACTTTTACAAACTTTAACCTTCATTGCATCAATTTAGAAAAAAATATTTCTGGAGACTCATCCTCAATGACAAGTACTGGCCCAGCTCTTCTCATACTGGAACAAGCTTAAACGTTTACATTAACAAAGCCAAAGTCTTAACCTACTGAATCTCTTTGGTAAAGCATCAGACACTGCCTCTGAACGATATGGATCCATTCTCCTAGGTCAGTTGCTTTTCTATAAAGCAGCCAAAAAAGCCCCTTTCCATTTGTGTTAGCTAGAAGGAAAATCAATTCATAAAATCTCAGCGTGGGAACTGATATTAGACTTTGCTACAAACTACAATTAAGATTAAAGCATGATCTGGTCCAAATACTGACCTTATTAACATGCTCAATCAGGCCTACTCTGAGATTAAGACTAACCATTCATGCCAAAGAGGGAACGAAAGAAAGAAAGAAAAAGTTTCTGACTAGAGTTTGGAAGAGCTGGAGAACATTCTTCTCAGGCACAGCTGATTTTATACCCCTATGCTCTTTCTGCCAACTGCATCACAAATATTCTTCAAAGTTGACAGTTCCAATCTGCTGAATCTTACTTCATGCCTTTACTATTTTGAGCTACTGTGCAGGACAATATATGTATGGTGAGGTGGGAAAAGGGAGGAAAACTAAAAAATTAGAAAAGAAAGAAAGCTGCTCCATACAGCAGCAAGATTTTTCAGACTTTAAAATATCCAAATATTCCTCAGGAATGCTGCCAGGAGGACAAATGCTTGTTCTAAATACAATATACATCAAGGCCATTTATTCTCCTTCACTGAATTTAAAAAGAGATTTTTGGTTGTTCAACTTGGACAAAATGAAAGTTGGCTAAATGCAGTCTCAAACTGAATCTGAAATTTTAGTTTTCTAGTGTTACAAGTAATTTTCAGTCATGACTCTAAAAATTTAACTAAACATGACTTCTAAGTAACAGTAATTCAGTCTACCTTCACAAAGGCAGCTGCAATAAATGGAAACAAAATGGTTTAGAAGAGGCACAGATTAGTCTTCGAACACCATCAAACTATGGAAAATAAAAAATAATAGAAATCTATCAATTCCACTTACATTTTCCTTTCTGAAGATTTTTAGGTGAAAGTCTACCTACAGAAACCAGATAATATGTCTTTAAAGTGTCTTAGTTGTAAACAGAAGTTAGCAAATGTCACTTTGTAATTCAGCACTTCATGCACTTTACAGAACAAGAAAAGCATGCACTACCTTTTTGAAATCTGAAGACAGGGCCACACTTTTAGTTTCAATTTCCAAGTTATAGCCACAAGAAATTCCATAATTTTAAAAAAATTTCCTTTTCAGCCCCCTTTTGCTGAAGCAAATTCTTTCCATGGAAAATCATTATTGCTGTTTTGTAGATTTGCATTTATCTTCTAAGATAGTTAAACCTCTTCTCAAAAGATTAAGGCAATTATTATTTATTACAAACAGTAACATTTGTACATTTCAGACAAATCAGATTGCTCGGTTTATTTCATATTTAATGGAACTAATATAGTACCTTCAAAACCTGGTTACCTGTTAGGCAATATCTTTCCTGCTGCTTAGAGGAAGAAAATGCTAGGAAGCACCATACACTTGCTGTATTTTTAACACAGAGACTAACTAGTCCCTGATTTAAGAGTGCATTCATATATTTAGTTCCATTTTGCGGACCTAACTACAGCCAACAAATGAACTGGGTAAACACAGAAGCAGATGCCCCAGTGGCAGAAAATGCATTCAAAAAATTCTCTTCAACCAAAGTGAATTAGTTTTAGAATCAAAGACCTCTTATTCCTTTTTCATCTTTTGGTTATCATGTTATATGGAGTCCTGAGTAGTCTCCCTTTAACTTCTGATGGGAGTCAAGTTTCTCTTCTGATAGTTTTCTTAAGTTTTATTTCCACTGCTAGTGCTGGATAAGCTATCCTTTGAAATATTTAAACCATAGTGAAAAGCAGAACTCAGTTTACATAATGACACCACTTCCTGAAGAAGCCCACCCTCTTCCGGAGTTTCATTTCCTTTCTTCCCCTCTTTTTCCCAAGGGACCAGAACGGATGGATGTTGAGAAAGACTTGCTGGGTGCTGATCTTCTGAGGTATTGCTTAGTGTTTCATTCTGCTTTGCATACTTACAGGAAGAATAGCCTGGTTTGAAACTTTCAAGAGAAGTAAACTGGGCACTTGATCGTACTGGAGACAGGGATGACATACTAGTGGTGTCCATCTTGTCAGTAATATAGTTTTTTTCACTACTTTCTTCTTCCAGTCTTGAGAGAGATTCTCTATGGCCACCAGAAAAAAATTGCTTCCTTGGTGATGGAGGGAGCTGCTTCCCATGGAGGACACTGTCATCCTGCCCAACGTTCCACTCTGCTTGATCATTAGCACTGCTGCAGAGCAGAGTAAGGTTGCTCTCACTAGGTGCATTTGATTTGTTCTGAAAGAAAGAACGTGTTTATAGTTAATATCACAAGAAATGTCTCTACAGTAACACTTTAGGAAAAAAAATACTGTAAAGAATTTTATGTGTTCCTAAATTATGATTTGGGGTTCAATGTTACAAAACAACAATCCCAGAAACAATGTAAGATCAAGCGTGCATAACTGTCTCTTATCTTAAGAACTGCCTTTTGTACGGAGAAAGAATTTCTGTCACCCCTCTCCATTCAATCTTTGCATAAGCAGTTTTGACAGTGAACAAAGACACACTTTGCTGGTTTGTACCCATAATATGAGATGGAGCTGGACTAAAACTAAAACCAGATGCCATTTCCTCTTTGCTTCAGTAATTAATTATACCAACTTTTAATATTAAATTTTTTGGGCAAAATGAACAAAAATGGGCATTTTATTAATGTGACTCTTATGTGACACTCATAAAAAATTTACAAGCTTTTTAAACATTTGCGTCAAAATTTGCTGTTCCAGTAACAAATCTTCTACTATAGGATCCTTTTCAGCAAAAAAGAATGCTGGACACCTGATATGAACAGGAATTCAAAAACACTAACATTTATTTTGACTAACATCACAGGAGTGACTTGGTTTTAAAGTTGTAGGCAAGTAGTTTGTTTACACTACATGTCCTACGTAGCTCTACCTAAAAAAGGATCAAGGAGCCCTCTTAGAAAGCTTTGGAGTACTACTCAAGCTGTGTTTCAGGTGCTATTACCACATCACCATATTACTATGACTAGTTTAATGATACAAGGTGGAAATGGAAATAAATATATTCTAATCCACATTAAAAGACTAACACCAGCTCTGGGAATACCAGAGTCAATAGCTAAACATAATATTAAGTAAATTATTACATTGGTCACAGCTCTATATGTGGTTACTATTACATGGGGAAAACGTTGATCCAAAATGACTTGGTAAACTAAGGTGTAACCAACCTCTTGGCTGGAACAGTAGTGCAGTGGCCAGTATGCGTGCACTATTACACAGTCCTAGGAAAACAGATTAGCAATTCTAAGGAATATGCTACAGTGTCTAAGGTGCATGTTATTGATTCCACAACTGCAGAATTCCACTATAAAGGGATCGGAATTGTTTTTCAAATGAAAGCAGAAGACTAACCGCGGTCTTATAATCAATGTCATCCATTGACCTAAAGAAATCCAGGCTCTTTGCTCCTGAGAGCTTTCCTTGATCTGAACTGTGTGTGCTCAGCGTGTCCAAAATCTCCCCAAGCAAGTCCATTTCTCCTTGATGCTGAGGAGTTATTCCAGTTTCACCAGAATCATCACTATCATAAAAGTAAGCAGAAGCTTCTTCACTGTCTTCTGATGATAATCTGAAAACAAAAACTTTTCCATCAGCTAAGAACATAAAAGCCATTTTATAACAGCCACTTCTGAAAGTAAATAGGAGAAAGCATTCCAAAACTTTTGAAAGGGACCATAAACGCATAATTTATTTCTACTCAAGGACTTCTTAACCATGATATATGATATTGATGGAGATGCAGTTACCATTAGTTGGTTTTCCCATTTCTTTGCTTTTCCCCAATCACTGCAACTACTATTTCAAGTCACCCTTATTATGATTTCCCAAATCTTCACTCCAAATTTTACAGTTATTCCAAAATTAGTTAATATTTTCCCTTGACTGCAACTTATATCTAGGTCAGCGTTTGCTACACTTCTCCAGCTGACCTAGCCACATACTTTTGTGTAGTGGTGAGACTCTCACACTGCAACGCTTCTTCTGTCATATGACAAGATGTACTGGAAAACTGCTTATTTTCAAGAACTGGTGGTTTTGTCTCTTATTTTCTCTGTCATTCATTGCAATACCTGTACCTCTGACCCTCGTATTACTGCAGCCTTTCCCTACCTCTGTCTATCCAGAATACTACTCCAAAGGGCATTTCCACAGCTCCCCGTCTTGATGATACTCTTAGAACACTTCAGTAGCTCACTCTTTTCTACTGCACCAAGGTCCTTCACAGTTTATACCAATTATTATCAACAATCACCTCCTGATTTCAATCAGTGCAGCCTAGACCTCAACTTATGATTTTCCTTTAATTCACAGAAGACATTGATAACTTGAAAGGCACAAATTCTCTTTCAGAACCTTTAGAAAACTTCCCATTGTCATGAACACAACACAAGACTTTAAGAAGAGATTAGCTGAGGTCATATTGATTAGCTGACGTCATATGTCCACCATATTGATGAATATTGTTTTGCTGCTTCTTTTGTGTATGGAATCTTTTAATCTTGACTTTGTGAAGACTCAAGATTAAGGCAAGCTCTTCTAGACACTATAAATAATGAAAAGATACAATAGCCTGTTCCTCTTTTTCAAAGCAGATTTAATCCTAAACCATTTGATATCATCTAGATCAAGACTCAAGCCTGGACAGGAGAAAGATGCAACACTTGAACTCAATTTTGCTTAATAACACTAGTTACTCTTTCTCCCATACATACACACACATCCAAAGAGGCTTCTTACTTGCTTATTCTCTCCATTTCATCATCTTCATCTAAGGCAAAATCCTGGTTACTGAGACGCTGATTGAAACGAGTCTGGAGAATAGAAAATTAGCATTATAAATTTTGTTTATTTTTTCTATTTCAGCATTTTTTATTTGGAGCCTAGCTGCTACTTTACTCATTAAGACTTTCTGAGCACTTGATGAGGAAAACCACATATTGATCAAGTCTTCTAAAGGTTGTTATAATAGGATGTGAAGTCCTCAAGCGTCACCAATTAAAGAGGAAGAGAAGTATTTTTCTTCAAGGCCTATGGAGGGCCTTATTATTTATGCAAAGCCTGGAGTGCCTTATTACTTCTGCAAAGCTTTGATTAGCAGAAGGCAGGCTATTGGAGGAAAAGCATCACTCAATTTACTAGCTTATCACAAGAAGCACTATGGTTTACTACTTTCTGATAGAAATATTTGCCAAGTTTAGGTTATTGTGATCTACTGAGCATGAGGAAAAATTGATTCTTGAAGTAACAAACACAAAAGAAATATAGCTCTTTAAATAGCTATATTTATGTTAAGGTGCTAAACAGAACAGCAGAATAAGTAGCATGCCAACTCGAAAACTGTACACCAAGAATGCCTTTATGCAGGATGATTTACTGTAAATTACAGTTAACTCAAAGTTAGTGTACACTTACAGCATCCCATGGAGAGCTTTTGTAGAGTAGCTAGTGTGACGTAAATTCACATACTACCACACTGAGTACTCATTAACCTGTTATATCACATTATTTAGCAAACAAAACCAGGCTAAAGGTTTCCACAATACTTGGGAAAAAAGTCTCTTATCTTGTCCAGAACATTAAAGTCAGGTATTTTAGTCACTTTGTGCTTCACAAATTGCTATCTTATGGTCCATGCATCTCCTACTTGTTTTGTTTCAGAAACCTGCAAGGTTAACTATGCAGGCAATCAATACACTGAAGAGATTCTGAACCTTGGAAAACTGACCATAACTTAACGACATATGGGTAGAATTTGCGCAAAGGGAGACTAGTGTTACCTAACTTTAAAGAAAATCACATGCAAGCAAAAACAAGTGCTACTGCCCACATCTCATCATGTAGTTCATCAAATGCTTAAACCTGCAACAAGCCCCTGATGGGGAAGAAATATGGCCTTAATTTCAGACTACAAGGGGCTTGGAAATCTTGTAATGTGAGGATTTCAGTATGTCACATTATTACAGATGCTGGCAGTGTTCTACATGTACCACGACCCTCTCTCTGTAATCCGCCTTCCCTTGCCCATTATTGACAAGAATGCCACAATGTTCACTGTACAAAGTGACATGTTAGAATCAGAATCATAGAATAGTTAGGGCTGGAAAGGACCTTAAGATCATCCAGTTCCAACCCCCCTGCCATGGGCAGGGACAGAATTTTTACGGCACTGCTCGACTCCGCACGGCTCCGCACAGGGGTAGAATCGAGAAATCGGGGCACTGAGGGTTCTGGGGCAGCCCAGCAGGAGGAGGGGGGGAGTTGCGGCGGGCCGGGGCTGCTGTCCCGCGATGCAGGGGGTACCGTGTCCCCCTTCCCATCCCTTCCGCCAGAGGCACTTGTGCTCCCCACAGCCGCTCAGTGTCATGGTCTACAACGGCAAGAGGAGCCCACACCCTGGCTACTGTGTACCTGCGCCCAGCAGAGCCGGGCGCTCCTCGTAGCAAGTCCAGAACCATCGCAGAAGCATTCCTGGGAAAGGATTTTGTACTTAATGGAGCTCAGGCTTTGGACGATGGGGGGCTCTTTAGTTTTGGAATTGCTGAACAAGGGAATTCTCTTCCTGCAAACCTGAGTTTCAAAGAATATTCTCCTGCCATCTGGGAAAACCCAGTTTAGCCCAGCCAAGCACAGCATGGTTTAGTACAGTTCATACGAGTTTAGCTTAGTCCAGTTTAGCCCAGTTCAGAGAAGTTTAGCCCAGTTCAGACCAGTCCAGCCTAGTTTAGCCCAGTTCAGACTAGTTTACCTCAGTTCAGCCCAGTTCAGCCCACTTAAGTCCAGTTTAGCCCAGTTCAGACCAATATAGCCCAAACCAGCACAGTTTGGACCAGTTTAGCCCAGTATAGTCCAGTTTAGCCCAGTTCAGCACAGTTTAGCTTTGTCCAGACCAGTTTAGCCCAGCATAGCCCAGCCTCATTTAGCCCATTTAAGCCTAGTTTGGCCCAATTCAGACCAGTCCAGCTCAGTTTAGCCCAGTCCAGTGCAATTAAGCCCAGCCAAGAACAGTTTAGCCCAGTCCAGCACATTTTAGCCCAGTTCAGGCCTCTCCAGAACAGTTTAGCCCGCTCCAGCCCAACTAAGTCCAACCAAGCCCAGCCAACAACAGTTCTGCCCACTTTAGCTCAGTTTGGCTCAGTCCAGCCCAGCCCAGGTCAGCCCAGTCCAGCCCAGTTTAGCCCACTTAAGGCCAGTCCATTTAGCCCAGTCCAGACAAGTTTAGCCCACTTCAGCTCATTTGAGACTTGTCCAGCCAGGCTCAGACAGGTCCAGCCCAGTTCAGCCTAATGGAGCCAAGGCCAGCCCAGTTTAGCCTAGCCCAGCCCAGTTTAGTCCAGCCCAACCCAGTTTAGTCCAGTATAGCCCAGCTCAGAACAGTCCAAGCCATTTTACCCCTGTCCAGCCTACTTTAAACCAGCCCAGCCCAGCTCAGCCCACTGCACACCAGTCCAGCCCAGTTTATCTCACTTCAGACACTTTACCTCAGTTCAGCCCAGCGCAGTTTAGCCCTGTCCAGTGCATTCCAGCTCATCCCAGCCCATTTAGCCCAGTTTAGCCCAGCACAGCCAACTTTAGCCCAGTTTAGCCCTGTCCACATGAATTTAGCCCAGCCCAGCCCAATTCTGCCCAGCCCAGCCAAGCCCAGTTCAGCCTAATTCAGACCTCTCCAGACCAATTTAGCACAGTTCAGCAGGGTTTAGCCCAATTCAGACCAGTCCAGCACACCTTAGCCCTATTAAGCTCAGTTTAGCTCACTTCAGCCCAGCACAGCATAGACCACTTCAGCCGAGTTTAGCCCAATTCACATCTGTCCAGACCAGTTTAGCACAATTTAGCCCAACGCAGACCAGCCCAGTACAGTTCAGCCCACTTTAGCCCTTCTCAGTCCAACGTAGCACATGTTAGGCCAGCCCAGTTTAGCCCACTCCAACTTATCCCAGCCCAATTTAACCCAGATCAGCCCAGTTAACAGCCCAGCCCAGCTCACAGCCCAGCCCAGCTGACTCCAGACAGCTTTAGCCCATTAGGCCCAGTGTAGCACAATTCAGTCTGGTTTAGCTCAGCCCAGCCCAGCCAACACCTCTTTAGCCAAGTCAAGCCCAGTTCAGCCCAGCCCAGCCAAATTTAGTCCAGTTCAGCCCAGTCCAGCCCCATTTACACAAGCTCAGATCTGTCCAGCCCAGTGAGGCCCAGTTCAGCCACTCCAGCTCACTTCAGCCCAGTTTGGTTCACTTCAGCCCACTCCAGTCCAGATTAGCTCAGTTCAGCACAGTTTAGAATCATAGAATAGAATGGTTAGGGTTGGAAAGGACCTTAAGATTGTCAAGTTCCAACTCCCCTGCCATGGGCAGGGACACCTCCCACAGGCAGGGACACCTCACACTAAACCATGCCACCCAAGGCTCTGTCCAACCTGGCCTTGAACACGGCCAGGGATGAAGCATTCACAACTTGGGCAATCCATTCTACTGCCTCACCGCCCTAACAGTAAAGAACTTCTTCCTTATGTCCAATCTAAACTCCCCCTGTTTAAGTTTGAACCTGTTATCCCTTGTCCTATCAGTACAGTCCCTAATGATGAGTCTCTCCCCAGCATCCTTATAAGCCCCCTTCAGATACTGGAAGGCTGCTATGAGGTCTCTACGCAGCCTTCTCTTCTCCAGGCTGAACAGCCCCAACTT
>WYDI02034433.1:0-14915 GCA_009867235.2 Psittacus erithacus
AACACTTTGCACAAGTCCAGGTAGATGACATCAACTGCTCTACCCCTGTCCATCAGTTCTGTAGCCCCATCATAGAATTTCTTCCTCCTTTCTCTTACACTATTGAAAATCATTACACTTCAGCTGTGGTTATATTACTTGGGCTAACACATAAAATACCATTTTCCATTCTTCTATACTTTGTCCTTCACAGACTCAGGATGGGCCACTGTCCCAGAGGAAATCACTGAAATAAGAAACATAAGAAAGATCAGTTTTATGCAATAGAAACCTGACTTAATTATGTCTCAGGGTCTCTGAATTGATACTTCCTGACATCAAGTTGTTCTGTGAAATATGCCCTATTTCCATGTATCACCTGAAAAATAAGCCTAATTCTCATTAAACCAGTCAATTAACATGAAGAGTGCTCCATAATGAGATAACAATAAGCCTGCTGGTCTTTGGCATTCCCATCAAGGGGAATATTTCAAAGGTTCTCCAGCACTTTGTGCTGCAAACATCACCGCTCTCGTAGAAATGATTTCTGGACTTTACATCAATCAGTAGAAGAAAGCCCATCAAAGCTCTGTTCTGCCTGCGTGAAACCCAGTGCCATAAACCAATTATTTTTACTTCACATCTATAGCCCAGAGAATTTTCTCTTAAGTTTCTCCACATTTGTCTTCTGGTTTTGTGGCAATAAGATCAAAGACCCTGTTGAAGGGGTATTATCAACAGAGGTAGCCCTTTTATTTTCAAAACCAAGCTAAAAACAATGCAGCACCACACACATCTGCCCAAGGTTCTTTCAGTCTTTTGTTTTGTTCTCTGCAAATACATTTTTCTATTTTACAGCCTCGCTGTTCCCTTTCTTTCCAGATGAAAGACTATAAATGCAAACAGATTCTGGAGTGAGGCCTGAGAACAAAAAAAATCACCAAGTAAACTAACTTAACCCACCTCATGCTGCCAGTTATCACAGTTGGTGTTGACTATGTAAACAGGTTCCTGCATGAAGAATAAATCTAATGAAGCCTGATATCACACAGATCTGTGTTTAATGATGCTCACAGCCTCTTCTTTCCTCCCCTCCTTTAGCAGAACTCCCCATCCATCTCCTAGAAACTGAAGGGGCAAAAGTTGGTGCAAGCTGTGATTGCTTGCAAGGGTTCGGGAGGGCTGCTGCTGGACCAGCACCCTCCATGGGCAAGCACGACAATCAGAGCAGATGCCAATCACATTGAGTTCATTGAATGCCTTCCCCAGAGTCACATGTGTGATTGTTTCACACCTCCATGAGGAATGGATGCAGAGGATTTTCTCTGCAATATATAAGTGCCATAGCAAGGCACAAAGATTATAGTCTGAAGCTAGGACTTGAGTCTGGAAACAAAATGCAGGTTTAAGCAATGAACTAGATGTAAAGATAAAATCACTGCCGATACGTTTTGTACTGCATGAGGGAAAAAACAGCAGATGCAGTTGATGATGGAAAAGACAGCAGAGTGGATATTAGTAAGAGAGAAGGCATCGTTCAGAGCAAGCTGGCATTGAGGAAGTGATTTCACTGAAATAAGTGCAAATTCATATTCCTGCGAAAGAGAAATTAATGAGTTATGCACTGAGCAGAACCAGTAAAATCTGCAAGTGTTATCGTGGACAGACAGCTTAATGTGAGCACACACTGTGGGCCTGTTGTGAAAGACTACAGAAATAAAAGATCACAAAAGGTTACTGTCAATAGCTCAATCTGTTTTCAAAGATAGTCAATAAATCATCTCGTTCAGATTTTGGAGTGCCTTTATGGGAGAAAATACAGTGTTCTGAGTCCTGAATGGGGCTTTAATCTGGTGAGGAATAAAATCATTTAAAAAGATGTCTGGAAGCAAAAAAGAAACAAATATAAAAGAGAAACTACAAACAAAATTCTAGCAGAGAGGGTGACTAAACTCTTAAGCAAAATGCCAAAGGAAATGTTGGATTTTAAGCTGCTTGATGTATTAGCATTGAATGAGATACATTGTCATTCTTGCGTAATGACCTGATGCCTTTCTGTGTAAGAACTGAGGTTTCTGGATGTCAAGCAACAGTCTGTAATGCACCAGGCTTGGGTTTGGTGATCTCTGGATACATTTTTCATCTTTAAGCTATATGAACATATGAATACTGTTGCCTTTACACTTTCACAGCTGCTCCTTTTCTTATTTCAGTCTCTAGCCAAATTGAGAAGGAAACCCACACTTTTTGCCTAGGCTTACAAAACTGTTATATGTTTTAATAATAAACATACATTTCTGCTCCAACAGCTGAATTATCCAGTAATGAGCAAAAGAAGAGGTCTTAGTCCCTTACTTGTACTCCTAAGCTATATAACTTTTCATGTGTTTTTGCAAATGCAGTTAAACTCTGCAAAGTATGAACTGAAACCAGGAAAGCAGAAGTGTGTCTTTGCATTAACACAGCATGTTGGAAAATATGCTCTGCAAGTTTTAACTTACATTGCCTGAGAGGCTGTTCAGCGGCTTGGCATTATCTTGAACTGCGTTATGCCATGTAGATATTTATTTTGTGTCTATAGGTATTACAGGTCCAATAAAACCTGATTTAATAGAAAAGTTAAAAGAATGCTCAGGTTTGTGAGCTGTAGGTAATGCAGTTATTACAGGAAAGTTTGAATATATTCACCTTTATCAGACTCCAATTAAAGACATCATTTAAAAGGCAGACGCTAACAGCAGTGTTCATTGAGGAGGCAGGAGATCAACAAGACGGGTAAAGAAGGGTCAGCTCAAAAGAGAAATGTGTTCCCAGTGAACAATTCAACCAGCCTTAATCAGGATCTGCTGACAGAGAGGTATTGGGATGGATAAAAGCTTCCAAACTTCCATCTTCTGGATATTTACGACTAAACTAGACAAAGCAGGGGTACATATATTTCCAAGCAACAGTTAACTGCTGAGCTAGGTGCCTTATGTATCTTCTCTTTCTGCTTTCAAACTACATTCAGATACACAACAATAAGATCTTCAAACTAGCCCTGAGCATGGAGTTTCCATTCTAAACCTGAGCAATCTCACCAGCTGCTGCGGCTGCAGGAACGGGGAGAATGTTGTGTTCATTAGTGAGAAAGAAAGAGGAAAGGACAGGCCAAGATCTGCAGGTGCTTGTC
The DNA here is from genome assembly GCA_009867235.2 of Psittacus erithacus. Taxonomy (NCBI): domain Eukaryota; kingdom Metazoa; phylum Chordata; class Aves; order Psittaciformes; family Psittacidae; genus Psittacus; species Psittacus erithacus. The sequence continues at coordinate 3,152 of WYDI02034433.1, forward strand.
CAATATATGCCAAGGGCTGTGCTTGGAGCCCCTTGCACTGCACTGCACCATTTTTTGCACCACAAGTTGAAACATTCCTAAATATTTTGAGCTATAGTTAAGGCAGGAGCTCCTCACATGGCTGCAGAAAGCAGTGCTTACTCATGAACTAAGCATATGAAGAGTGAAGCTACACTTGCACATGAAATCATCAAAGCTGCATAGAGGCTTTAGATGCACATTATCCTTTGCTAGCTATGAATCCTCCAGACAGCTAATGGCAGTATGACTCTATATCCCTAATGGAGTTCAGAAAAAATTAAGAGGAGTCTCCCCAAAAGTTTCTACGATGTTCTAACTTTGTGTTAAAAAAGGAAGATACAAATAAATGCTAGGGAGGTATTTTGTAAGACACAGCCATGATATTTCTTCATTACATGGATGAAGCAAACAGTAAATTACGTTGCCTGCCAAAGTTTGATGGAGGCAATTGAAGATGAGATGAAAATACCCATGTAACTGCTCCTTTACTATTTTACAAGGGAGGACGTGTTGTACAGAGAAGGTAAATAGCAATAAATATCTGTATCTTGCAGCAAACATTGCCTGAAGGGAACCACCCATACCCACATTTATGTATACAGAGCATTGAACATCTGCCATAATTATCTGATGGATGCTTCCTTTGCAAGTACAAATGTGTGGATATAAACCAAGGTTCTGAAAAGTACTACCAGACCTGGGGATCTCACTTGCATGCCTGACTTGAGATATTGCAGAACAGAGCCTGTAATTCAGACAGCTCTGGGTAATTGCCCTTCAAGTTTTGTTCTTTTGATAGGAGTACACTGCATTCCTGATCTTGAAGTGCCTTCCTTTGGTAGCAAAGAAGAAGGGCAAGAGGAAAGAAAGAAATCAGAAAGAAAGGTACCAGTTATTCTCAGCTGCTTAACAGTGAGCGAAATCCTTGCTGAGGCTGATACAAATCTTACTTATTTCCTCAAATAACACCGGAGGTATGTTTTAGAGGTGTTTCAGGACAATCCACAGTGTTAAAGCTGTTTGTAAGTGAGAACACTGAAGACCTTAGAGGAGGGAAATGGATTTATTTGCTATATTTGCCTATCGAGCCCAGCACCTTGTGTTCAGTGCTAGTAAGAGCTTTACCATTTCCTGTTCGATTTCAGAATACCATGATGGCTTTAGATCTTTCAATCTTTGGATTCCTATTTTCTTAATTGGACATTACTATTTCTCTTGCCTTTCCACCTCAACTAACACTAACATAGCATAGAGGAAAGGCAAACTGTACAGTCTCAACCAAAATCAAGAAACTATTTCTTTTACAAAGACAGAGATACGACAGTAAAGTCTGAAATACAGCAGTGAGCAACCACTGCGAAACCAGAAGCTACACAGTTTGAAGGAAGAGTCCACGCAAGCCAGTCTTGTTTCCTACCATTGGGTAGTTCACCTCACTGCAGACAAACAGCACATTTCATTTGTCTAAGCCCCAGAAGAAATACATTGTGCTTGAAGAAATACATTTTATTGGCATTGTAATGCCTGTAAGGGATCATTTCTCTTTAAGTTGAATGACTGTGGTTGGAAAATGACAACGCCAGCCTGGCCTCCAGCAGTCCCAGGATTCACTGCCCTGTTCTGTATCAAAAATTAGGAGTGTTATAATTCAGGACAGAGAAAAAGGGCCGTCCTGCTGTATTTTAACAAAGAAATTTAGCACTTTGAATATAACGAAGGAAAAAACCTCCATACTATGAATAAAACATCTCCAATGGAGAGGCCCAGGACCATTATTAAAATGTTCGACAAGCTCCTTACAAACTCCAGCATTGCCTCCAAAACAAGAAAATGCCAACATTTACAGGACAAAATCATAGAAGCTGTAGGTAGGAACTGGCACTGCATGTGATAGTGCAAGGCAAGGCATGGTATGTTAAATGCCAGAAGCAAAATGAATGCATTTTTAAAGAGGAAGGATCATCAGCTGAGCTGGTGGAAACTGATCAAAACAAAAGCTGTGAGCGGAACAGAGAGGGGGAGAAATCTCTGGAAGAACAAGAGCTTGACTGTCTGATGCAGATTTTAGTGAATGAAGAAAGATCCAGCAGTAGTCTGAGGCTGCAAAAAATAGAGGGGGAAGGTGGGGAGTCCAGAAACAGCCTGTAAAGGTCTTAGGGAAGAGCTGGGGCCACTGCTTGTTGCTGGGGGATTTTCTCAACAGCAGATCAGTACGATCTACATGGGATGTCCTGATGCACTTGGACTGCATCCAGAAAGGCTTTCCAGCTTCCAGCCTGGATCTTCATCTCAGCTTCTGCAGCTGCATTTCAGCTGAGACATGGCCAATGCTGTTCCTGCTCTTCTCCAACCTCCCTGCCTCAAATGGTGGGTTTTCCACAAGAGAGCCACGGCCCACTCTGGCCAAGTCTTTGACTTTGGTGACTTGAGAATCAGACCCAGGGGCACCTTCTTTCCTGAAGTCCTCCAACGAAGAGCTTCCGGCCGTCTAAGCCAAACTTTCCATTAGCGTCTCAGGTTATGCCAGGGCATGCCAAGAGATGAGATTTTCTGCTCAGTGCCTTGACCAACTTTGTAAGACTTGGCAGGACATTTAGTGCCTGTGTTGTAGGCAAAAATAGCTTAAATTGTGAATGCGGAGAGGCAGCAGATAAGTAGGTGTCAGTATGTGCTGGTGGATGAATGTCCAGAGCTGAGCTTTTGAACTCTCTGAATTAGAAGGCTACTATTGGCTTGCTGCAACTGGTATGGGGTGGTTATAAATTCTGAAAACAGCTGGGCTAAACAAAAGTGGCAAATCCTGAATCCTCCAATTAAGAAAGAAACCTGAGACAAAACCATCAGCCATGAGGCAGATGCGTTGAGCAGGGACATCTATTAGGCTGCTTAAAGGTCTGTCCAACCTGGTCTTGAACACTGCAAGGGATTTTATTAACCATGATGAAGTGTGAAAAATAGAGCACTGGGCTTTGGTTTCTCAAGGCAGTTGAAAAACAACCAAGAAAATGTTCTGTTCTGCAAAACAATTTTATTGGGTATGAAAATGGTCCAAAAAATGAAAAAACTCTGAACTTTCCAATGGCATTTTTATCTCAACATTTAGAGGAATAGATACATAAAGATATATTTGAGTTCTGGGGTGTTTACAACACCATTTTGGAAAGCTACTGAAAAGATACAGAACCAATTCCCTCTATGTGTGTCTGGGCAGATACAGATGGGAGTCCTTCCAAAATAAAACTTTGTTTCTGAGTGCAGAACAGAACCGAAAGGACTTCACTTGCTTCAGTAGTTTTGAGCTCACTCTCAAAGTCAAATCAATCCATCAGAGTAGGAGTCAAAGATTGTCCAGCATAAATTATCTGCAGAAGCCATGAAAAGCACTTCACAAAATTCCACATCCACAAATTTGAAGAACTATCGAGCTGTTTGAAGAACACTAAAGAAGCTGTTGTCTAAAGAAAAAGTGCGCTGGGTACCTGCTACTGCAAAATCAGAGAAAGGCCAAACCTGAGCAATCCAACCCACAGTACAAATTCCCAGTAAGGACACATATGTATGGGCACACACAAATGCACTACACAGAAACAAATGCACGTGGCCAGCAACAAAGATCAACACACACTGGAATCACAGTGCTCTCACAAACAGCACCAATGGCCTGATCCATTTCCCTTCTCTGGCTGATCAGGATGTGCCCTGGTTTCAGCAGTAGCAGACGTTTTTCTCCTTCTTAGTAGCTGCTGCAGTGCTGTGGTTCTGACTTTCGGCCTGGGCACAGCACTGATAACACCGATGTTTGTAGCTGCTGCTCAGTAATGTTTACACTGACCAAGGACTTTCTGAGCCTCATGCTCTGCCAGGGAGGAGGGGAAGCCGGGAGGAAGCAGAGGCAGGACACCTGGCCCAAACTGACCAAAGAGGTATTCCATACCACAGCACGTCATGCCCAGGGTGTAAACTGGGAGTTACCCGGAAGGGCTCGATCACTGCTCGGTTGGGCTCGGTGGTGAGTGGCTGTATTCTCTCTCCTTGTTATTTCCCTTGTCATTGTTATTATTGGTGGTGGTGGTAGTGAGTTGTGCTATACTCTAATTACTGGACTGTTCTTATCTCAACCTGTGGGAGTTGTATTCTTTCAATTCTCCTCCCCATCCCTCCAGGAGCTGAAGAAGGAAGTGGGGGGAGTGAGTGAGTGACTACATGGCTCTGATTTATGGCTTGGCTTAAACCACATGAGGATGAAAGGCTGTTAGTGGAAAAAACATAAATATACATATATACGCACATATACACACATGTACATGTATAGAGAGACACATTATCAACCTCGCCAGCTTCTGGTTTTAGATATTCAGTCTCCAGCTGCTGACACTGAAGAAAATGGTTATAAATGGAGTTCAGTCAGAAGACAGGAGAGACAGCACTGGACAGGCACGGGACATGGACAAAGAGACACCTCTACTGACCATCCCCAGCTCACATGTGATTAACTGGCCCCTTTTATGTCTACATTAATACAATCATAGAACTCCATTTTTCCCAAAACACTTTGATCCCTTCCCTTCCCACCTTAGGCTCCTGCTCTACCTGCCTATCCAAGTCATGTGCAATCCCAAAATACACTTCCCACTTGTCCCACAGAGGCCCTCAGCCTGTGACTCCCTTCATACATTTAGACATTAACTCACTTACTAAAGCACCTCTAAAAAGATGCAGAAGCCTGACTTTACCTCTGCCCTCATGAGAAACCTTGGCGTGGAGGTGCTATTTTTCAGGAGTGCCTATGCAACACTGAAATGAGATTCATTACCAATTAAAAGCCAGCTCTTGATCTTGTCTGACCGCCTCAAGGCACTCACTTGCCATTCATTGGATAGCTTCAAAGGTAAATTCTGCATTAAGACAGCTATTTCTTCTAGCGATGTAGTAGCAGTGACAGGCAGGATAACAGTGAATTAGCAGGGTAATATTACTGTAATCTTTATTGATACAGAAGATTTAAGTTACAGAACATTAGGCAAACCCCCCTCTTACTTGCCCAATATTTGAGTTTAACAGTTACAGACAAGAAAATGATCCAGTTACTTATAGTGCAGCTAATGATTAAATTACGTTAAAATTGTTAACAATATCATATTGTAAAATATGAGTGCATGTACAGCATATAATAGCTTTCTGTTCCTTGTCAGGAACATAAGCCAATCACATACATTTTTCAGTTTAATTTAGCTTGTGCTAAAGTACATTTCCATCTTATATATATACTCATGTAAACCATACCTATTAAATCTCTCAGTTTCACTCCCTGCGTCTTAACTTGCAATTTATATTACAGTACTTTAAAAGCTGAATGAACACTCTCATTATTCAGAAGAGGTTTCTGTCAGAATTTCCTCTTTTAAATCTTTGGCAATGTTTCACAGGAACTCTCTTATTATTCAGACTTTGTAGTTTTTTACACATGACATTTTAATCTCATCCAAAGCAAGATACTCTGATGCCTGACTCTTTCCATCTGAAAGAGCAGGCCATGCAAATGCACTGTATAAGTGTTAAAGTAACAGAAGTCCTACACTGTAGGAGAAAACTGACATTGTGCAAAATACATTAATAAACATTTTAAGGATTTGAAAGGTACAACATTGCTAGACATGACAACACTGACTCACTGCATAGACACACTACTTCATACCTGGTCAGTCAGCGGCAATACATCGGTTTGAAGATCTGCTCCTTGACAGGCTGCACCCTGGTCAGACACAGCAGTAGGATATGTGTTTGTATTTGAGTCAGGTTATCCATAGTTTGATGGCAAAGATTAGATTCCTCAAACCTAGCAAGCTTCTCAACAAGTTGCCTGGCTTACAGAACGATATGCTGCATTCACCTGGGTACCATGGCTGCCAATTTAGGTTGTAGATACCCAGTTCAGCAAAGCTTCATTAATAGTACCATGTCACTTGCACTGGCCAAAAATCACCACCTAACTCTGAGTGGTCAAGTTCTTCCACACCCTGGCAGAAGTACCTTCTCAGAGCTGCTCAGTAGGACACAATCGATGCAGAACAGATGGTATGAATAGACACGACAGTCCTTTATTCTCCAAACACACATGGGTGGAAAGATGCAAAAGTAACAAGAAAAAATAACCTGCATTTTAGTTTTACCAGACCTACTAAAAATGTTCCATGTACGAGTATTTAAATGTCAAGTAAAATATGCTGCACAGAAATACATTCTATGATCAGCATGTAATGTATAGTTTAGGTAAACAACAGATTCATTATGAAACAGATGGAAACACTTAGATTCAATGTCTCTTAAAACAGTTTAAAGACTAAAAAAAACTTTAAGATGAAAAACTGAAGTTACCTTTTGCTTCTCTAACTACCTGCATTTGCTCCTCTGTGGCACTTTCATATGAAAGGTTTATTCTGTAGTATCATATCTGCAGAGACTCACCCCTTTAAAGTGCCTGCCAAGTATTTAACTCTGTACATGCTACAATGAAAATAAGAGCATTACTGCATCTATTTGCTTGAACAAACAAAGGCAGTTTGAGCTACATGCAAAAACAAATCTTTGCCAGAAATGCCCTCATCAAGATGGAGATGAAAGTGCTGAAATACAGTCACCACATGGCAGATAACTGGGGAAACATTCTGAAGGGAAAATATACAGATGTATAAAGCAGTATATTACTCTAGCACTGTAACGTGGTTCAGTATTTCTGAGGAATATACTGAAGGCAAGCAAAACATAACACATATTCTATCTTAATTTGTATGAATACAGTAGAGAGGTTTTGGCATACCATGTTTCTTGGGGGGAATGTTATCATTAAAAATATTCCTTAGAAAAAGAAATTTATTCATAACAGGAATGAGTATGATAAATACAGTTCTATTATTGTACAAAATATAGTGTTTTTAGAAAACAAGACCAGAAAATATAACTTTATCATTTGGAGTGGAAGTCATCTACGAAGTATAAGCCCAAAAGCCAAACATGAACCCTTAAAAGTCAGGATTCCAGTTGGAAACTGGGCACTGAAGACTTAGTGAACAGAACTCATTTTGACTCAATCACCGACTCATCAACTTGCTCCTTTTTTTCTTCCAAAATAGACAAAGGAAGCACAAATCAGTAACAGACATGTCAGATCCTATGTAAGGCAGAATGTAAGAATGCAAAAATAATTACTGTATGTTCCAATAGAAATATAGATAGGCAGCCTATAGAAAGGCAGTCTACAGACTTCTAGTAACAGATAAAATAATCCAAACAGTATTTCATGCATTTGTATAGTTGAAATCAAGGCTCAAGAAATGGTGTAAAAAACAGTCAGGACAGCAGTTACCTAATGTACAAAAATAAACTGCTTATCATGCAATGTTTTTGCAGTGTGAAAGTAATATTGCTCTGAGAAACAACATCCTGCAACTTTTCATTCAAAATCCAAAGGGATATACAATTGCGTTCTAAAAAATATTGTATTTTCACATGTATACCCTAGGTCTCATAAACTATACCTCTCCACAGAGCACCAGTAGTTGAAAGCAAGTCCTGAGTCACTTCTTCAGACAACCTTCAGGCAGGTGGTGTGCTTAAGGAAGTAAGGGCTTCAAAACAGACATCCTTGGTACCCCCTCAGCTCACAGTGCTGTGGAACCATAAATTCTTTCAGAAATAACTCATACCTTATATGTAAGGAAGCATGGCAAAAGCTCCATTCTAGAAAGTATTGTCTATATTTTCCTTTCTCATACAGAAATTAACACTGTGAATCTTTAAGCTGCTCTGGACAGTCAGACCTCCGTGGCTCTACTGAGCATCACAGTTGCCATTTCCCTGGAGCAGGGGTCTGGCATGCTGAACATCTCATGGTACAGGAACATACAGTAACAGACCACGTAAGGTGGCAACAACACTCCTAACTAGCTAGCTTTTAGACTAAGAAAAGATCCATCCTTTACCTCTAAACCTTACCTTACAGTCTTGTCCATTCTTCAGCTTGGACATTAAGATGGTCAGCATGAAAGAAATGCCTTCATGCTTACTGTCATGTAACCCACTAGTAGCAGTAGTCTGCTATACTAGCTACAGACAGCTTGGTCCTTCCAATTGCTCGAAAACCCCCCCTTGGAGCCAATGTGAAAACACTGAACAAGAGACACAGTCATTCTGCGCAGTACACTGATTCCAGACATACTGATTCCCAGGAACCAGGGCCAGGCAACTGCAACTACCCAAAAACTTCACAGCAAACATTTAAGTCCCCGGAATGGCAATGGAAAACACAGCTGCTCTTTTTTTACAGCTGTAGTGTCTCTGGTTCACTGGGGTGCAATTCACCCCATCAGAGGCAGCAAGAGGTCTATGCATCACCGAGCTCCCACTCCAACCCTTACAACAGAGCAGGAGTGAAAACAGTTATGCCTAGACTTGCTGCCTGGATACAATGAATGCGCTGACTTCCATCTTTTCTGAGAAGGAAGGAATCCTGACTTATTCATTAAAAGAATCTTTCTTTTCTTGCAAATAACATAAAATCATGTTTCCTTCCTATTTTCATGTATATACTTCAAATCCTGACATCAGTTCAGTTTTTCACTACATGAGCAGAGGTTGGGAACAAAGGTTAATTCATTTAGCAGATGGGAAGGAATGAAGGAAACAACAAGCAACAGAGTAAGAAAAGGTTGCATGCTATTTTTCAAAAATTCACTTAAAATCCATTGGAATTTGTCCCATACATAGGTCTGCCATCCATCTAGGATTTCTTGTTAAGGAATAAAGTTCACAGTGCCTGGTTATTACTGTAAACCAACCGCCACATTTGTAGCATTTACATCTGCAGAGATGCTCTCTGTTGCATTAGCTAGAACTGTGGATGCGGGATAAATGATTTCTTCAACTGTCACATATGTCCCTGTCAAAAATCCAACAACTCCAATGACAGCTATAAAAATGTCTTTAAATACTGTCCATAAACTTAAGTTTTCCTTGTAGAAAGTGAGGATTTCAACCAGAGGTGGCAGAATCAGTGCCAGAGTGCTGCTGCTGACTGCTCCAACAAAAGAAATCACCAGGTCTAGGCGAGGGATCAGAACCGCTACAGCACCTGAAACACAAGAATAATAATGGTGGCTTCAGATTCAACATCCTCATGAAAAACAAAACCATGACAAACACATCATCCAGTGGTTCAGGCTGTTTAGAAAGTTTTATCATTCACTATTTTTTCAGCTACAAGTGGTGCGCCCTATATACTTGTCTTGATTATAGCTTATCAACACTTTGTGATTCTACAGATACATGATAGGCATCGTGTGACCAAAGGAAGCTTGGGCAGAGAAACAGGTGTCCTTCAGGTAACCTTAGGAACACCCAACACTCAAAAATAGCTAAGGTAAGTCTTTTATCTCACTGTTACAATGGAACCTACTCAACGCCAAACAAACCGCTTCTTCCACTACATGAATACGACACTTAAAGACTGTAAATGCCACACGTTTATGAATTAACTGGGATAAAGCTGAATGAAATGAGAAAAGAATTATGCCAAAGTTCATAAAAGTCACAAAGTACCCACCTCTGTAACTTCTGCAGCCACAATTCCATTCAAGCCATAAATTCAGGCACTGCGAAAGCCTAAATAATACAGGATGAGCACTCAGACCACACTGACTGGCAAGCGTGCTTGATACTTGCACAGCAATGCACAGTCCATAAGTAACTTAAAAGTGCCGCAGAAGCATATTTGCAATGTCAGGTAAAACTCTCAGCTAATGAACATGTTGAATGTGTTCTTCTGAAGTATAAGAGATGGCTGCAGATTTAAAACTGTTAAAAAACCCCTTTTCTTAACTGAATTTCTGAAAAAGCATGCTTTTAAATACAGCTCAATCTCTAAACCAAAACAAAGCAGAAAAAGGAACAAAGCAGAAGATAAACTGCATTTATACTATGAGGTGACAAATTCTACTTTCACAGCTGAGAGATAAGAGATACAGCTTGCCCACGGGACAGCCACACACATCATACGGCTTGGCTTTATTCCCTTTGGAATGAAAAACTCTTTTATCAGTATCTTCCTGCAGCATACACTATGCAGAGATAGAAAGTACTTCACATCATTTGTCCTCACACTGCAACAATTGCTTTGTCCAGTGTTACTAGGGAAGACTACACTCAAACAGAAGATGGTTTCTTTACCTAAAATATCTTTACCCTTTACAAAGAGAGGTAATCCAGGTCACTGTCCCAACACACAGCAGAGCCGTCATGACCTGTTCAAGGAAAGGACAGATCAATCCCTTCCCCAGAACCCTCCATATCAGTTTCTCAAATATAGGTAAGCAAAGTCACTTTTTACAGCACTTTGCATCAGATTTCAAAGCTGTTTACAAAAGGTTTTATAGTTACATTCTTTTTATTCCTTATGCAGAAAGATACATTAAGGATGACATCAGAATGAACAGCGATTTAACGGAGGTAACATCCCTTTTGCATGGCAACATACAAAGCAAACCAGGCAGCGAGACACTAACGAACCTCCTCATGGTGCAGGAATGAGCGGCAACACCAACTGATCTCCATAAAACCAGCAAGCACAAGGTGTCTGGCACAGCACATGTTGGATTATGTACAGATGTACTTCACCATTTAATTAACTACAACCCATGGGCTCACAAATGACATCTGGTTAGGCTGTTATACCTGAAATGTTGTATTTATTTGTCTCTACAGTAAATTTATTTGAGCTTTGCTACTGGTACTTTATCATACAAACCTCTTTAGACATACTTGAGTCAAATAATGTAAATAATTGCTAGATGCAGGTAGATTCAACAAATGCAAATGTAAAATGTAAATGTAAATGTAAATGTAAAATGTAAAGCATGCAGCCAAATTCACTAATATTGAGTTCTAAATGGATGATCCTATACCTTTACAGTACTGACACCATTCCCACTGCCAACCACTTCCCTTCAGCCACCTATTTCTATGGACCAATCACAAATGAGTCTGCAATTGAACTTCTGTCCTCTTGTTCTCAGTCTCTTAAAATGAATTACAGTTATGAGACAGCTAAAGGGCTCTCAACAGTGCAAGCAAAACCTAATGTTTACTGGTTTTGCGGCAGGGAGCAGAGGTGAATAAAAGAGTTGAGAGCAGAGGTGAAGTCTTGAAGAGCTGGCCATGGTGCTTCCAATGCTGCTAGAAAGTCCTATTTCCCTCCACTCACCATCATCACACCATACTCCCCAATCTTTCCCTTGTATGTGTTACATATATCAAACTATGTCATAGGAAATTCAGCAGTGATCCATGATTAATGTGTTGCTTCCTAGCAAAAGCAAGACCCAGGCAACAATAAATCAAAATAATTTTATGTAAAGTTTGTCTGGCCCTCACCCTTGAGAATAAAAAATTCATTATATACCTTTTGATTACTACAAAAAGTGAGGAAACAACAGAGTTGCCTTTGCTTCTGTCATTCTCCCAGCCCCTGCGATCAGTGAAAATGTTCAACAAGAACTACCATCAGTGGATAAGGACTGAATCAGGGATTACTTGAGAGAACTCAAACCATAAAGGCATACAGGACATGATGGGTTGTATTCAAAAGCGTTGAAGACAAGGGGGAATGGGTTTACACTTAAAACAGGGGAAGTTTAGATTGGATATAAGGAAGAAGTTCTTTACTGTAAGGGTGGTGAGGCACTGGAATGGG
>WYDI02034434.1:4790-17185 GCA_009867235.2 Psittacus erithacus
CTTGAAAATGGGGGTTATATTTCCCTTTTTCCAGTCATTGGGAACTTCACCTGACTGCCATGATTTTTCAAGTATGACAGACAGTGGCTTATGGTCTAGTGTGGCAAGTGCCTGCGCTCTGTCATACTCTTTTGGGATCTACTTTTGTCTTTAGAAGCAGTTCAGTGAGGATATTATGTTACACTCACCTAGCGCTCCTTCTAATACAATTTTAAACTTGTAAACAAAGCAGCCTGAAGTAATACCTCTAGGTATGTAATATGACCACAGAGATACAAAATAAGTTGTCCACAGTTTATTCAAAGTTTTAGAAATAAAACCCAGTCTTTGGGTATCTGTTGTATGCCTGTTTTGTTTCCACCTTGTGTGTCTGCAAAATAGAGCAGCACAGTCAAAATCCCTAGTAATCCCTTCTGAAGAGCCTGTACAAGTGCAAGTGTTAACAGTTCTGCCTCCTCTGATTTGCTTTGGATGGCACTCCTACAAGAGCACAAGAACTAGCTGAACAGCTCTTCTCCACTTCTCCTCTTGTGTCTTGGCTGCTTAAGTAAAACAGGAGGTGAGTGTAGCAGTAGAAGGAAAGAGAGAAGCAATCCATCAATTCAGGCTTATATTTTTTTTATTGAAAGCTGTCCCCTGTACAAACTTGCAGGTAAAGCTGCAAGAATTTTCACACTTCCGTCTTGAAGTTTTGCTGAAGGCACTGGCTCACTGCTCGTGCATGATACGCAACTGTGCAGTCCTCATAATGATAATTGTGCTGGAACCTTTGAGGACTGGAGGAGACAGAAACGGCCTGAATAATAAAACCAGACTTATATTCTTTTAAATAACAGGCAAGACAGGAATTAGAAGTAGCAAAAATTGAAGAACAAGTTAAGCTAAGGTTTCTGGATAGTTGGGACTTGTTTCCTTTTAACTGTGATACAAACTTGCCCGTTGAAAAGAGTTACTTCTTACAAACTCAGCATTTAGTTATGAAAAAGACAGTTGTTTAACACTGTAATGTCACTGGCACAGTTATAATTTTCACAGATGGCATTGCCTCTGGGGAGAAATGCAAAAAAATTAATTTCTAGACAGTACAAAAATATATTTCACTGCAAAATGTCAGTTTGCAGCTGAAGAATTAAGCTTTTAAAAATATCTTCTAGCAAATGAATTTTTCACACTGTTTCCCAGCTTAAGGAAAAAGAAAAAAAAAAAGAAAGTGTAGGGGCCTTATTGCTCCTCTTCTTTATCTGAACATGTGCTTTTTCTGATGGCCTTCACTGCCTGCCACACAAGAGTGGAGCTACTGTTGTGCTCGCTGGTCGGCCAGCAGCTGTATTGGAAGTTACCACTGCCCAGAGGTCACTACATATATGCTTACCTTCTGGAGCTGGGCAGATCTTACTAGAAGCCCACTCTTTGGATCTCCAGTTTGCCTTTCAGGTGCAAGGATAATTCTTCGTACCCATCTTGGAGGTGGATACAGCATTTCAAAAGACTAAACCAATTTGAAATACCAGTCTCTGAAGCTCCTGTAGCTTCTGAGTGTGTGCTAGTATGCCATTAGAGAGAATTCTTGTTTTGAGTCCTTCAGACTTGATGGAAACAGAATCTATGGTTTCATTGCTGGAATATTTTTCTTTATGCTGTTTCTTTTGCTTTGAGGGATAAAGCAGAAAAATACAAACTGAAGGTGATTTTGGTTGTGGGTTTGTTTCTAGAAGGCAAGATGTAGTCTGAGGCATACTTTAGTGAAAACACCTGGGAATCATAATTATACAGATTCCCCAAATCCTTGTGGGTTTGCTAGTTTGGTGCCATTTGCTCACATCTGTGTGGAAGTCCCTTTTCCACAACTTCTGCTGCTTGTGTAAGCTATTTTCTGATATTGAGGTGAGTTAATGATTTGCATTTCTTCAGTGTAATGTAGCATTAAACCAGCTTCTTTGAATTCTACTTAGAAAATTTACAAAAATAGTATTGTCTGTAAAGTAGCAACAGCTTGAACTTCTTCAGTCATCTTGTGTAAGTCCCTAAGAAATTTAAATGCTAATGATAGCCAGCACTTTGTCTCCAAATAATCTATTAGTGTGTTGGCCTGGATCTGGGTGATTTGGGCTTAGTTGTCTTTTCTACTTCTGTCACTTTAAACTGGGATTAGTCTTTTTTCTGTCTTCTTGGAAAAGGCATAGATGCCAGTGTAAGAGAGGAATCAAATTTCGTGCGCATTACTGAAGTTAGATAAGAGACCATTTCATCTTCTGGTGTCACTGGGATTGCAGGTACCTAACACCTAATGTTTGAGATTGCCTTTGGAAACAACCAAATCCAAAATTAGCTGTACACTTCTCCATTTCACTAAACAGGAAAGCAGTCATCTTGCACACAGCAGATTTTGTAAGACCTTCAAATGACTACCTGTCACTGAGGAAATGCTTAACAAAATATAGGTAATACAGTTCCCAGAGGATTTGAGAAAGTCACCTGGGAGCAGTTCTTTCACATCAATTTCTCAGATGCATTTTCTAGGTGAACATTCTGAGTTCTCTGCCTGCCTTTGTACTGCCTAATAAATTTAAATGTGCATCTTCTTTCACCAGATATTACAGCACTGTTGTTTTTTAATTGCCCGCTCTGGGACTAACATAAGATACTTAACAGTAGTACTTCACCATGGATAGAAATACACTGAACAATAACACTGTTCACCTGATGTGGTTAGAAAGTTGCTTTAGTTTCTCTATAGATGTGTTGTACCTGCCCTTTGGGAGAGTCCAAAATGAAGATTATCCCAGGTATTTAGAGAAAATCTGCTTTATTAAGTTCCCACTATGACTTTTTTAAAGCATAAAGGACTTTCTGAAATTTTAGGTGCAGGAAGCTCCTGACAAACTATACTTCCATTCAGTTTGGAAGATGCTCAACTTACCCTAGTGCTACACGTTTAACATGCCAGGTTCTTAGAAGTGTGCTTGAAGTACTTGCTCTGTAATGTAGTCGAGTGCTGCAGTCTTGACTTCCCTTCAGTTTCAGTGTTTCTGAGGAAGTTACTGGAACAGATACCTGCAAAACTTCTATAAAATATACCCTTCAAATTTCTTAGGCTTGTTTGGTTTGGGTTTTCTGTGTTAACTCACCAGTAAGCTACATGAAGTCACTATGAGAGTGGCTTGTATATGACAAGGGATTAGACAAACTCTTGAATTCAGTTTAAGCAGAACTTAGGCATTCACACCCCAAAGCAGTTCAGAACACCAACTTTTCACTAGTATCTGAAATCATGTAGCACTTAAATTTTGAACTTCTAAAGTACCATGCAACCTAAACGTATGGAGCTAGCTACATGTACTCTAGACAGTACTCTGTCTACTGCAATTTAAAAACAGGCAGAGAACTTTTACTTTCTCAGGTGGACCTCATTTCTTGAGCATGATCAAAGACTACCTATGCATTTGATTGGCAGTGAATGCAGTATTAGGTACAGGAGGCATAGCTGGTCTTGTTCAAAATATGACAGCAGAGATACATATAGTGTGTTCTGAATAATAGTTTAGCATTTACGTCACTCATCCGAAAAATGGTCAGTCTTTAAATCTGCAGTTGTTGCTTCCCAGCAACCTTTCTGAACTACTAATCTGTAGTCTGATCTCACATCCTTCCTATTAAATCATGCATGTGACTGTGTAACAGTTGGTTGCTATGGAGAGATTAACCTAGAGAAAGAACTGATACTAACCTGGTGAGAGGAAGATTGTCCCTGGAAAGGGAGAAAAGGAGTCCTGGTTCTTTCTTTGGAGACAACTTCTGTGTTTTGTCTTCAATGATCAAAAGAAATGCATAAACAAGTTGAAGAGCAGGATCCAAATGAACACTGCTTCCCTCCTTCACTTTGCTCAGACTTAGGTCTGATTGCACATGGATATTCTGTACCAAAACACAAAGCTGAGGTATTTGTGTATTTCTGATGAAGATTTCATCTGGACTCTCTTTAGTGATATCATAATCCTTTCTGTCATCATTGCCAATGACAGAGAAAAGGTGTGTATTAATGGAACAATACCAGATTTGTAACTGCATACTGCAGCCTTAGCACATGCTGTATCATCCTGTTTATAATCAGATGTATCTCATCTATACACACACACACACACATATATATATATCTGCGGATGCACAAATTTTTCCCTGTTGTACATGTTATTTACTATGACAGATATTCCTGACCTGGGACAAGTTATGTTTTAATGTTGTTGCATTTTCTGCAAACTTTTTCGTTACGAGTTATCAACCAAAGCAGGCTTCCCTCCCCATCATTCAGTTTTTTGTATTAGGAGCTTCCAGAAAGCGTGCTACAAAATGAAGTCTCTAATTCTTCCAATCACATTCCCTGTCCTATCTCTGTCTCATCCCTTGTAATGTCAATTAAAGCTGATAGGCATTCTTTAGGCAATGTGGGATAAAGGCGGGAAAATCAAGTTCCAGGCACCAGATGTTTTCAGAGAGCTTGCATCATTGTTGGTGCTTATTTGTCACACAAGACAAAGGATATTGAATACCTCCACTCAAGTCATCTGAGGCTTAAACATTTCTTACCATTTTTTCTCCCACAGCGGTAGTTGTAAGTTAGTACTCATTGAAATAAAACTTGACTTGTACTTTTCTTACATCAATGAGTCTGTGAAAATGGATCCAAGTTTTCACTGGTATTTGCTGGTAAATATTTCATTACCATCCTCCTGCATTTTTCAATAACTTCCTGGTTTTGGTTGGAATGGAGTTAATTTTCTTCCTAGTAGCTGGTACAGTGCGTTTTGGCTTTAGTCTGAGAATAATGTCAATAACAAATTGATGGTTTAGTTGTTGCTAAGTAATACTTAGTCTAAATCAAGGACTTTTCAGTTTTCCATACTCTGCAAGTGAGGAAGAAGGGAACACAGCCAGGACAACTGACCTGAACTAGCCAAAGGGATATTGCATACCAGATAATATCATGTTCAGTATAGAAATGGGGGGAGTTGGCGGAGAGGGGCTGGTTGCTGCTTGGGGATGGGATGGGCATTGGTCAGCTGGTGGTGAACAGTTGTATTTGTGGATCACTTGGGTTTCTTGGGCTTTATTCCTCTCTTCCTTTTATTGTTACTGTTGTTGGTTTTGTAATTAGTATTATCCTATTTCACCTTATTTCAATTATTATACTGCTCTTATCTCAACTCATGGGTTTTACCTTTTACCAGTTTTACTCCCCATCCCACTGGGGCATGGAGGGGGGAGTGAATAAGTTGCTGCAAGGTGCTTAGTTGCCAGCTGTTGTTTAAAGCACGACAAATAACTATAGCACCCACCTTTGTTTTTAAAGAAGATCCCATGGCAGCGGTTAATAGACTGAGTCAGAGAACTGCAAGATTTGTTCAGAAATGGGTGAGCACAACTAGAATTGCTGTTGTGGGCCATGTTTGGGTCATGCAAGGCAACCAGGAAATTTACTTACCCACTGAAGTTTCATACTGAGTTATAGGCATCCCTGTGGTGTTCTTTATGAGAAGTCCTGAAGCTTTTAGCTGAAGTGGCGACACTTGGTTCTTTAAAAACCAACCAACCAACCGAAAACCCACCCACCCACTTTCTAGACCATGTGGAGGTCTCATGAAAGTGTAAGTGCTGCCAAGAGCTGTAGTTAGAAGTACCTCCTAGGCTTAAAAGTGAGCAATTCCATGTTCTGGACAGGAAATGTTTGAGTGCTCAGTTTGAATTGAATACTGGTACACTGGGCAGGGGAAGAGAGGAAAGGCCAGGAATGAAAGAGCAAGAAAGGAGCAGAAAGTGGTTGTCTTGAAAAAGGCCAATAGCATGGTTGTTTGAATTATTTGCAACAGAAGTAGTATGTATTCTGTTCTACTGTGTATCATTAGGTGTGGCTGAATTGAGGAACACAAAGTTCATTTTGCTACTCATCTGTGTTAGTGCAAACTGTTCCTTTTAATTCTGACACAAAATGTTGATCACTATTTCTGTACAGCATTTTTAAGCAATCCTCACTGAGGCTTTGTACTGCTGTAGACTTTAATTTTACATAATGCAATGGAAAAACACAGTTAACTGGAATCTTTTTACTTGTAATACATGTAAAAATGCAACTGCTGTGGTTGTGGGGGAAAGCTGCAATAAAACTTAGGAGCCTGCTAGATAGTATGTGTAAGTAACATCAAATCAGGAGGTTTTTAATCCTGTAGTAGAAGCCTGTCAATGCTATCATTTCCAGCAGTTCTACAAAGGCTGTCTCTGAGGTCTTCAGTAGCTTATGTAGTTGTGTAGGTTGACACAGCTCTCCCTTTCACCAAGTGTATGTAGACTGTTGATTATCTGTGCTGTTACTGAACAGGGAAGGAAGAACTGGAGATGGAGTATGAATCTCTATTCCCTTTGAAAACCTTGTTTTTATTGGGAGTGTGATATTTGCTGAGTATTAGGCACTCTAAACACAGATGTTATGACTTGTGTAGACTTCCCTGCTGTAGTTTTTCACTTCTGCTTTCTTCGCTCTGTATCGTTACTGTGAAGGTGGTGAGGCACTGGAACAAGTTGCTGAAAGAAGTGGTAAATATTCCATGCCTGGCAGTGTTCGAGGCCAGGTTGGACAGAGCCGTGGGCAACATGGTCTAGTGTGAGGTGTCCCTGCCCATGGCAGGGGGATTAGAACCAAATGATCTTAAGGTCCTTTCCAACCCTAACCATTCTATGATTCTATCTACCTGCTAGTATCTACTATGATCTAAAAGTGTCTTCTGGTGCACGAGCTTCAGTGTTAAGTGCTTGCATGTTCTGCCCTCTGCCAACAATCAAGTAATATTCTGATTTTCCTCTCGGTTTCTTTTGGAACCATGACTCATTAATTCCAGTTGATTCTTTAATTACCTGAAAAATTAACTCATGTTCTGAACAGCAGAAAATGTATTAACATTTTAACTGGTTATCATAGCATAATGTTTCCATCTTAGGGGCATATATGCCTGATATTTTTTTGCCCAAGAATACCTGAAATTTGCTATTAAAGTAATCCTAGTTTGGCTAGTTTATCAGTAAGTATTTTGCTTCTCCAGCCCCGCTTTCCCTTGTGTCAATACAGTAAATTAATAAGGTTTTTTTAATTTCTTTGCCCTTCTCCTGCTGTGTCAGACTCGTTTGCTTCATCTTTGCTTTCTCAGTGCTCTTGCTAATTCTTTTCATAAGAGAATGTCTATGCGTTCTTCTCAGTGTATTTTTCAGTCCCGAAGTGCCAAATTTCAAAGAATATGCATTTAAAAAATCCTCTGATGAGTTAAGCTGGTCTTTCCAATGAAACGAGGAATTGCCTGAGTATCAGTAAGGAAAAATGAGTGCTAGACCAACTGTGTACACTGAGTCTACTCCTCGAATGTTTATGTGATAGGAATTACTGCAATTTAATTTAGACTAGAGGGAATATTTCTAAAAGCACTAAAGAAGTGTATTTGTTTTTCAGTCAGTGAGGCATGCAACTGACTGTCCTTGTCAGCTCTGCAAAATCTTCAATTCCTTTAGGATGCCTGATGATGCAATGTGAAATACATGAAGCCAGAAAAGGGGCACATATAGTAGTCCTTGAAATGTCATATCTTATTTTCAGTCTGTTTTAATGCTAGGAATAATTCTAAACTGTTCGTACTGTTAAAAAAAATAAACAAAGGGGAGAGAGATTGGGACTGTGAGTGATTTGTAATACAGGTCTTGCAACCTTCTGCCCATGATTCCCCACCTTGCATTAGAAAGTTAGGATTGTTAATCACTGTAATTTCTGGTATGTTGCCAGGGGTGAAGACCACTGAAGAATCAGATATTTTCAAATAACTTTGATAAGCTGTTGCTTTCAATTGGTGTGTTAAATACATTGAGTAGAATAAGTCATAGCATGCAAATTGGCGCTTTTATATAATGTGTCTGAGGAACATGAGCTTGATACATTTCTTCTCTTAATGAGATTATGATGCTTATTAATTTGTTTTCACATGATTGGTCTTCTAGGAAATTGTATGGTATGATCTTAAGCTTTTAACCTCTAATGCTTCGGGCTTACTGCAGCATGATTAAACTAAAATTATGTTTTGGCAGGTCTGTGACTGGAGGAGCCATAAAAGCAACTCTGACTTGTAATTCTTTGGGAGTTGTAAACTTAATTGGTAGTGATAAATCTTAGGTGGCCTATAAATCTTTTTGCATTTCTCCCTTTTTGCAGTACAGTTACGTTTCTCTTTTCATGGGTTTGCCTCTAAGAGTGTGATTCCTTCTTCCCCAAAGCAAATAGTCTAATTTAAGTTATATGAATAATAAAGATTCTACAGACAAGCAAGATCCCTAGGGAGCTATCAGTGACTCGCATCCATTGCTGTTTCTTCCCAAACTACTAGCTGTTGTACTTTTTTTTTTTTCCCTAGTAGACAATAGTAGAAGTATTGCTTTTTCACTAATTGTGTTTCTCTAATAATTACAGCTATTAGTACTTGTGCATATTGTTACATAAGTTATAATTATGTTACTTATACCCTTCAAATAAGGTAGTTTAGGTTTTATTCTTCTTTCAACTTTTTGTCTAGATTTCTGTAAGGTAGAACTTTGATTGTTGGTTTTCATCAGGCTTTGCTTTCCATAAAGCTATTCTGGGGAGGTGGGATATGTGCCAAAATACATGGCCATTTTTGTTAAGGTCTAGAAGCATAAAAAACTTAGTGCTTTTAAAAAAGATTTAGGAACTGCTCAGAGAAAGTGTATTTAGAGCATTTAATGGCTGACCTCTGTCTTGAAATCATTTTATCTCCTGTATTCATTATCATGAATGAATATCTAAATGTGACTTTTGGTTGCAAATTTGCAAGGTTAAAATAGTATTGAATTGCAAAAAGTCTTAAGCATTTCTTGCAAAAAGCGATTTTAACTTGCAGTGACTTACTAATCAGCTGATGCCTTATTTAAGCCATAGAAAGATGTAATATAAAGGCAGTGAGAGGCTTTGGTAGACCAGCTGGAATGGAATGGAACAGAACAGAATCATTTCTTTTCATGTGACTGTTTTACAGGTTGAAAATTGGTGTCCTCGTTTACCTTGGAGAGCAAAAAATCCTAATGAAGAAACTGATCAAAAAACAATGGTAAGGATAATGTTAAAATACGAAAAATAATTCAGTAATTGTGATTCATGCAAAAGATCCTGGAATCCTGTGCCACATAAATGCTGATAATACTAAAATTTACCATTTTTATTCCTCAGCTCCTCAAAACTGAAGGGAACATCCTTGACTATATATATGTAGCTTATCATGTGTTTTCTCCAGTCATTGTGTCACCTTGCAGTCTTGGTGGTAGATTTCCATTAAAAACAACTTAGTGTTTAGATTTGTGAAATAATGTATCTGAGATACTGAGAAAAATTCCAAAAATGAACAAATCCATTCACCAATGTTAAGTGACCATGTGTGAAACTGCTCAATTTTATGGTCCTATGTATATATATAAGATAATATACAATACATATAAAAATCCCTTAACAGAAGAGGTGTATATACATTTCAGTTCTGTTGTAACATTTTCATTACTCCTTTTTTTTTTTCCTTTAAAAACTCTACAGCATGCAGGTTGTTTCTAGATGCTATAGCCTAATTATGTAGCACATAGATATTTTAAGATAATTGTGGGCTGCATATGAACATTGCTTGTATAATTTAGATATAGGCTGTCTCATTTTGTTAAACCAATTGTTCTTAGATCAGTCTAGTTATAAAAGGAGTATTTCCTTTAAAATTTGTAATCTAGTAATGTTTCTTCCTTTATGGTATAGTAGGAGGCTTACTCGTAGTTTTAAAAAGATTCACGGTATACACAAATCTTCATCTTACTGAATCTTCAGCATACTGTTCTGTTTTTATGTTTTAGAGATCATTTAACCTCATTTTGAAGGACTTGAACAAAACCAAATCTTATATTGCAGAAATAAATACATTGTGAAACATTACAAACGTTGTGCATTTAAGGCCAGATTAAATGAGGTTTTAAGCAACATGATCTAGCAGAAGGATGGTTGAAACCAGATGATGCTTTCCAACCCAAACTATTCTATGATACTCTGGAGCTACCAAATACTACTAATAAAAATAACAGTAATTTATGTGGTTTAGAAATGCCTGTTTAAAGATATCTTAAGTGTTTGAACTAAAATCTCAGCTTGACTTTAGTGTTGGGAGTGTATCTTATTTTCTTTCTATTCCATCTTCTTTTTGAATGAGGGATGAAGAGCACACAGTTCACATTTGGTAAGTTTTTTCATTTCTGGAAAGTACACTGAAGACTAACGAATGTTTTGGGGTTTTCTTAATGTCTTAATTGAAGGCTGAAATTCGTATCAACTTTGATAATCTCTACAAAATGATGTCAAGACATGAGGAATTCAGGTGGATGATGCTACGCATCAGGCGAATGGCTGATACCTGGATTGAAGCGATTAAATCACTTGCAGAAAAACAGAGTTTGGAAAAGCGAAAACGAAAAAAGGTAAATAAAAAAAATTTTCCATTCCTGCCACTTCCAGTTGTATAGGCTCTTCTAAGCTTCTTATTCCAGAAGTAATTTCAGAGTGGAAATACCAAATATGTTCAAAAGGCTCATGTTTATATGTGTACCTCTTTTCAAGAAGTATTTTGCTGTTTGAAGTTACTGTTACAATGGGTATTTGCTTTAACAAATAGTTTCACACACTTTCCATGAGTCACTCTTTGAGTAAGTTTTTAAGCTCTTTAATTTTGGATAAAATAGAGACTGTGTAGAAGATTCTAAAAGGAAAAACTGAATTTGCAGGAGGCTATTGTAAATGGAGTGTTTTATATAATGGTGCAAAACAGTTGTGCATCTTCTTTATTCAAAATTGAGACTAAATAGCATAATTCTGTTTTCAATTTGAGTAGACTTAAAGTTGACAACAGCTTTAGATTGGATGAGTTTGATTACCTCAACTAGTTAAATAGAGCTCAAAGTTGTAAACACCACAGTGGATTTCCCTTCCTGCTTTGTTCTAGTGGAGCCAGTCCTAAGTGACAGCAAGCCAAGCACAGTCATGTTTCTACACTCTCTTTAAGCCTGGCTGGCTGCAGCACAGCTCCTTGCTTGAGAGTCTCAGTCCTTGCATGACATCTGGGCGCCATGTTGCAGCTGTAATATTTTTCACCTCCTACAGTCCTGGAGTAGGCTCACCCTTTGTAAAGGAGCAGCCCGTCTGTTTCAAGCAGCCCTCCAGCCTGTTTTATTAAAGAAATCTAAAATGTAACATCTAAGAACACTAAACTCAAGAATAAACAGAAACAGTATTGTCCTGCACAGGCAGTTTTGATGGGATGCTCTAGTTAATGCTTATTCTTTGCTTTTAAAAGCCCTTTGAGGTTGGGCTTTAAAAAAAATAATGATGATTTCATTTTAATATGTCCAGCTGAGTTCTGGGAGCTGCAAGAGATTAGAATAAAATGGGTTTTTGAATGGTGCTTCTTTATAAAAAATGACAGATTTTTATAAAACCATTACAGAGGTTTATGGTGTCCGTGAGGTTTTAGGCTTGCCACTGTATGTACCCACACTCAACAACCAGCTATTTAGTAAAGTGTTTGGAACTCAGTTTCTGTGCTTTGCTGGAAACGCAAGCAGGGATTTCAGAGAAATAAGAGAAAACTCTCCTCTGGTGACAATGGAGAGGAGAGGTTTGGAAAGCATCCTGCTACTGTTATGCAGTCTTTTCAAGTTCTTATTGGCTTGTCCCATCCTTAACTATACTGTCTTGCCTAAACAAGTGTATCTTACTTGAGAATCTAAGTGGTTATTCAGTCAAAGTAATTTGCCAGCCATATCCTGGGATACATCAAAAGAAGCACAACCAGCAGGTCAAAAGAAGTGATTCTGCCCCTCTGCTTCTGTGGGACCCCATTTGGAGTACTGTGTACAGTTCTGGTATCCCCAACATAAGAAGAACATGGAGCTGTTGGAACAAGTGCAGAAGAGGGCCATGAGGATGACAAGGGGGCTAGAGCACCTTCCATACAAAGACAGGCTAAGACAGAATTGTTCAGCCTGGAGAAGGGATGGTGCATGGAGACCCCATAGCAGCCTTCCAGTATCTGAAGGGGGCCTACAATGTTGCCTGAGAGGCACTCTTCATTAGGGATTGTAGTGGACTTGTAGGGGCAAGGGGTAATGGGTTCAGTCTTAAACAGCGGAGATTTAGGTTGAATATAAAGAAGAAATTCTTTACTTAGAGAGTGGTGAGGCACTAGAATGGGTTGCTGTCATGGGTTCAGCAGTAGCAGTCATTTTTTCTCCTTTTTAGTGGCTGGTGCAGCACTGTGTTTCTAACTTTCAGC
>WYDI02034437.1:0-16710 GCA_009867235.2 Psittacus erithacus
GGAGAATCTGCTCCAAGATTTTGCCAGGCACAGAGGTGAGACTGACTGGCCTGTAATTCCCTGGGTCATCCATTTTCTCTTTCTTGAAAATGGGGGTTATATTTGGACCATTCCTATAAAAATCCCTGTTCTTGCTAAATTAAAAGTATACAAGCTTTCTGTGGTTCCCCCACCCCAAATCAATATAAAGAATTAGTAACAGCAGATAAAACTACATACAAGACATACCCAAAAATGCTTTTGCAATTTAAAAGTTACTGAAATAAAATAAAAATTAGATTTACTAAATAGGCTGGTTATTACATTCTTTGATATCAGTGTTAATTATGGATGGACAGTCTATTCACAATTCTTTTTCCCCATAAGCATACTGAACATGGTTTTGGTTAACCTAACATGAATTATGAAAGTTTATTATACAGTCAGAGCAAAGCTTCACATTTAAAAAAATAACAAAATTAAGAAACTACGAAACTACTTACTCCGCTGCTTACTGGTCCAAACTTATGGCCCGAGGAATCTGGTTCTTCTAAATACAGAGTGTAAAAGTGTGGTCTATATCAAACAGTACCAAAAATGTAATATTTTACATACACGTTGGGACAGTTTGAAGAGATTATATTTCAACAATGGATATCAAATATTGGAAACAACACTGTCAGAGGAAGGACACATTAAAGGGAAATAGAGAAATGTAACTTAATTATAGAAGATTTCAGTCATAGAAACAGGCTTGCATTAAATACTTTTAACTCTGTTAGAATACTGTATAAGATACTGTTTAAAACAAATCATATTTACAAAGTGTTTAATTGCAACACCACTTGAATGGGAATTTGAAAATGCATATGTACCTTTCATCTTCAGGCAACTGCAGCCAGCGAAGAACAGTTACCACCCTTTCTTCAAAGGGAATTGAGCTGTATCAGAACAACAGAAGATCAACCAACCTAGTATTTCCAAATGCTAAAAAATTTAGTCAAACATTACAAAGTCAATGTACTTTAGCAAAGAAATTTTAATTCAACTAGATACCATTAATGGTTATTTAGCAGGATGCAGGTTCATTCTAATTGTCTGTGAGCCTACAGAAGTTAATGGCCTTATCTAAAGCTCCCTTGAATATTATGCCCATTGATTGTAAAGTGATTAGAATAAAGCTCCCGGTATTGTGTTTATTATACAAAGAGAATAATTGGCTTCAAGTTGCAAAATCATACGCAAGTATTCACTCCTGTATTATATTTTGTTTCAGATTGGGGATGGTTTGTTGTTGGGTTTGGTTGGTTGAGGTTTTGGTGTGAGTTTTGTTGTTCTGTTAAATGTTTAAACAGTTTGAATACAAGTTCTCAACTATGTCACAAAGTAGATGCTCTATATCAAGGAGACCAACAATAGGCATGTTGACCTAGAACAAGATGAGGCACCCACAAAATCAGTAATTCAGCCACTTCATACAAGTTCAAGTAACAAGGTACAAGTTCCTAAAGAAAAAAAACATCTAAGGCAACAATCAGAATTTGACTGCTATAAGAACAGTATAGGAAATTATCCTAGGAAGATCAAAGTGAAAAGCCTGATTTCTTGGGCAAGTTTTGAGATTATTAAATAAATGGTGATAGACAGATTTATCCAGAATTTTCACTAGTCAGAAAAGGTTCAGTTGCAGTGAAGAGCAATCACTAAAGTATGACTGCCTTAACATGAAATACTTTCAAAATTTGCAATGAAAGTAATTTTACATTGGAACAATTTACCACAGTTTACTTCAGTTTTCATTGGGCTGAATGACTGTAAACACACCCACAAAAGATGCTCATAAATAGAAACAGAAAAGCACTAAAGCTTCAAAACTGGCTGCTCTTAAAACTGATTTTCTACATCTTTCCTTAAAAGATTTGCTGAGCAATGACAAAATGATTAGACAAAGAATCTACATTATACTGAAACAAGGTTAATTGTATCCTGTCTTTTTACATGCTGCATACAGCTATTTAGAAAAGCAGGGTGGGGGAGGGGAAATTATGATTTCTCTGGTATGCATCCTGTTGCAATAGTTTTAAGTAAAATATTAATCCAAGACATAGGAATTTACATACCTATTGTATTTTTCATACAGATTTGGGAAAGTTCCATTAACTGCTACATCTGACCCCGGCCAAAAGAACGTAGCAGCTTTTAGACCTTGGTACATAGCCGTTAGCCAAATCTGCAGGACAACAATCACCATCATTAGTGCAGGTCACTAAGTTAACCAAGTAACTGCAAGATCCACTACCAGCTCTGTACTCTTCAGCAAGACCAAAACCTCAGAATGTAAGTGGGTCACACCATACAGTCAATCTACAAAACAATCAAAGCATGTCATCCGCAGTCCAGATATATCTTGCAGCCTAATTCATTACAGCAAATACTTGTGTCCCTTCTGCTGGGTAACGAACCTAGGTAGGGGAAATGTCTCAAGAACAGTGAAGTAAGAAGGCGCAGGAATGTTCTGAGGACCTATGTCCCACATACTCTGAAATATAAAAGTAGGACTTTGGTCAGCTCTTCTGATTTTACTGCTGGTCTCATGACTTGCAGATTTCTGTCTGCCTTCTGCATGTTTTCCTGCCTCTGTACTCTTTCAACATCACTATGCATCCAAGTGACATTAAGTAACGTAACAACAGGCCAATGTACATTCTCAGCAGTGTATTAATACTTACAGGCTGCCCTTGGTACCACTGTGGATTAAACTTCTCTTCACTTTTAAGGGTGAAGGATGCATTTCTTTTGGGGTCATACATCTTATTATCAATTATACCATGAGATTCAGGATACAGACCCTGTAATTGAGAGTATACCTTGTTATAGTGTTATAAAGAAAGAGAACCTTCCACCTATATAAGCAGATGTCCGTTAGACAAATATGTACAGTGAATAATCTATGTGACTTCCACTCTACCAGTACCTCAAATTAACAAATTTAACAGCACCACCCACCATTGCCACTGAGCCCTACCTCCCAATTCTTAATTGCTTCTCAGTGAGATTTTAAAAACAAATAAAGATATGCAAGAAACTTGCTCTGGGATCAAACTGAAAGGCACCGTCTTAGTTCACACATTTGTTTTATCTTTAGTACCAATGACAAAGCAACTGCTTCTGCTGAACCTCCATCACACGGCCAAAAACAGGATTTCAAAGGAGAATTGCATATCAGCAGGTGAAATCCATTACATAAACAGCAAAAGTGCTCAGAGGCACCAGATGTTAGGTAGTTTTAAACAGACTTTGTGTTCTGCCTTCAAGGATATTGGCTCCTTTTTACTTTAAAGGATATAACACCACCACCATTAGGACCCTGATAAAGACCACTCCTGCTGCTTTTCACAATGGGGAGCAGAGACAAAGCTCTATACTGTATTTAGGGACACTTCAACATGGCTGCAGGGCATGATTAATGCCTCTTAGTTGCATATTCAACAACGGATGTTTGTGAGGATTACATATTTAAACATCTCATTCCTAAATCTGTGCTCCTCACTTATCAGAAGTCCTGACAAACTGAGAAAGTCAAAAAGAAGGTGTAGATCATCATATTTGACTGAATTTAGTCTGACATATGAAACTAAAAAGAAGCTGCTGGATTCCAACCCTGCATTCAGTGTTGAAAACCTCATTGTTTCTTTTTCTTCCTACATGTAGAAGGTGATAAATTTACAAGATCAGCTTTGTGACATTCCTGTCCAGGTTTGGATACACTCCATCACAGTCAGTATCAATGTGATGTTCAAATCTTGCCTTTCACTTCATACTCTTCTTTGGGTCATGCCAAGCTACCTTAAAGAAGTGGAACAAAAGTGGCTGTGCAAAGGAGTCGGGCTGCTCTCTCAGAGAGAGACTGAGATGCAATTTAGTGGAAATATTTACACAAGTGAGGAGCTGCAAAGTGATGTGACCTTCCACTTATGTAGAAATTCTTGCAGCTAATCTTGGAAGGATTGGATTACTTAATCAAATTAGATCTGACCACTGAGTTGTAGCTCTATATAATGACTGTCTTTATCAGTTATAATCCGTTTCATATTCTGAAAGGAAATCCTATTATTTTAATACTAAAAAATACACTATTTCCTTGGAGACAACCTGATAATGAAAAGTCTCCTCAACAGTGGAAACATAATACAAAGGAATACTTACTGTGACAATGGAATAATGATTGGGAAAGGTTTTTGAAGGATATACTGGTCTCATACTGGAAGTATATGTTCCACATTTCTCTACAGAGAAGAAAAAAGAAAACCAGCAAAATTACAGAAATAAAAGCCTTTAAGAACTCTTGCAAGTTTCTCTCATGAAGATATACATCCACTAAGAGAAAAAAAGAAAGATATTTCCAGAACATTTTCATTCTTCAAAGTTTAGGAGTTAATACTTCATTTTTCTTCCTATATTCATTTACAAGCTGACTAAGAGGATACAATACAAATTTTACATACTTCCAATGACTGACTTCAATGGTCATATGAGCAAAACCTACAGTCCTTATGAAAAACATGCATAGGTAAGAACAAATAATCAAAGAAATCATGCCCTTCAAAATTGATCTGGTATGTGCTAAGTCAAGTCTGCAGCTTGAGACCAACTAGCTACTTCACCCTGGGTGCTCTCACAGTGCACAGTGGTGCCCTGGCTTTCTCAGCCACCTGTCAAATCACTGTTTACTTAGCAGTCTGCAATCTTTTTTTTTTTAATATAAAAATTAATTCTTAGTCTAGAGTGGCTCTCAAATTTTTCTTTATCTTGACATACAAATCATAGGGCCACAATATAAAATACAAAGAAAATAAAAATGAAAGGTTTAATAACAAAGATGTTGCATCAGAGCAATTCCAGCTCATGGAATTAGGGTTTTTGGATTAGATCTCAGCTGAAATCATCAGTTTGAGCTCACCGAGATATAAAGAACCCAAGCTGGAAAAGTAAATCCTCTCAAGTTATACAGACGTCCCCCTCCACATCTGCATTCAAATCATCCTTTGTACCCTTTTTGCTACTGTGATGCTGTTAACACATTTCAACCCCTTCTAAATCTGTTGTTAAGGCTGTTTTCTGAATTCTTTTTTTGTTTTTTGTTGGGGGTAGAGTGGGGAAGCTGGGTTTTAGTTTTTGGGGGTTTTTTACTGTTTTTAAAGTAAGAGAAAAGTACACTTAAAAACTTGGTTTGGCCAACATCCTAGGGCGTTTTGCTGGGAATTTCCACAAGAATTATCTTTCTTCTTGCTGCCTTGGTAAAAGACAATTTAAGACTAAAGAAGGATTTATTTTAAACTTATGGCACCACAGCCAAGAAGTACATGAAAAAGTCTTCTCTCAAGCCCATACACACGCATAATTTCTAAGTCTCAACTCCACGCTGAATTGTCACCTTTCAGCAGGTAGCAGAGAGTGAGTATATAATAAAGCTTGCTAAAAAGTTGTGAAGTTATGAAGATTTATCCAAGGAGACATGAGAATTTCATTGTAGGCATGGCTGAATTAAGAGGACAAGATAATGGGAATATTTCTAACCAATAGAATGCTGGACTTGTCATCAAGTGTTTTAAAGAAAAGCTCAGGATTTTTAGCATGGCTTTAATTTAATAAAGAACTGGGCAGTCTGATAAGTTACTTAATGCAGTAGCTGTTCACCGCTTTGTAAACAGGCATTCACAGACTGTCTCTCTTTTTTAACATCTACAGGTAAAATGGATAAGATTCAATGTTTTGTGGTTTTGTTTTTGTTTTTGTTTTTTTGCATTAGTCAAGCACTTTATCCATTATGGTTACTTGTGTACCAGAGATTCATTACCCTTTCCTGCACAGTAAAATACTGTAGCAATGTTTATCTTTACAATATGACTCTTTCCATCATTTTCAGTGGTTAGACACATAGAACATGAAGCACCTCAAGATTTGAAGTCACATGCCCAAGTGTCATGTGATATACACACCACTGACACCAATTCTCATTCATGAGATTTTCTCTTGCTGAAGAAAGCTTGTCTTATCTGAGCTTTTCACCAAGCATTTTATTATGAGGGGGGGAAAAAAAAGCCTGAAGATACTGTAGTAGATCCCATCATAAATGCCTTTTATCAGATTACATAACATGCTCCAGAGTAATGTAGAACTGTAGACACAATGTAGAAATATTTTCCCCCAGACTAGAACTTACGTTGTGGTGTCCAAAGCCTGTATTAGACATTCTGAATTTAGAATCCTTTAAAAATGTAAGCTTTGACCATCAAAAACTCCATGGTTCTGGAGAAGTGAAGCAATGCTGAAGAGGATGCTAAGATATTTGTATTTGTTAGTGGTCAGAATTTATCATGGTTTCAATGGAAAGAGAAATACAAGTTTATTATAGAAATCAAAGACAGAAGTTGCACTGTAGTTCATCCAGTCCAAAGAATGCAGAAACTTCACATGCAGAAATGGATGTCACAGCCTGGAAATCATACAGATGCTTTCTGGCACTGATATCTCATATTGCAGCCAGAGCTATAACCATTTGCAAAGGCCAGCCTCTTCTTGCAATGCTCAAGAAGTCTTCTTCAACAGAACTCTTCTGTAACTGTGTTGAATTAAATTGTTTCAAATGCCTTGTTTTATTCTAACATGGAACAAAATGAAAAAAGCTAAAACCTCAAATACATCTGTGAGTTGTTATCCTCTGGAATAGGTCAAGTTGTAACAACCACCGTAAAAAAGCAAGTATTTTTACCGATTTATTTTTAAGTCGAACTGAAGCCAGTCACCCCAGGTAGTAATTTATGAATGACAAGAAGATTGGCATATTTTTCAGACAAGAAATATCATCAGTTCTTTACAGACCACAGCCAAAATAGAGACACAAAATGTAAAGTTAGTTATACTCTAGGAAAGTTAAGTAGGACACTATAAAATCTAGGAAGAAAACATGCACTTATGAGGCTCTCATTTCTTCTGAAAATGGTTGCTAAAGAAAAGTTTTTCTGAGACTCAGCACATTTCTACCAGCCCTCCTATATCACCTATTCCTAATCTCTTCCTTCTCTTTTACAAACACAATCAAATGCTTTCTACCTTGCTTTCCATTTTCCAAAGCTATTCCATCTGAACATGAGACAATATACAGAGTAAAAAGTGGGTGTACTTCTATTTTGAAGAAATAAAGTAAACTTACAGCAAAAAACATCCACCTCATAAGTACAGGAGGGCTTCTCAGTAATTTTTAAGGTTTCAGTGAAAACCCAAAGGGCCCTTTCCTCATGCCCCCTCCTTCCTTTGCCCTTCCACCCTACCACACCTCAGCTTCTCTGTGCATGGCTATTATTTAGAACATCAACTTCCATTTCCATAGAGGAAGAATGAGGATTTTAAAAAGCAGAGTTGACATGGATTTTTCAGATAAGACATCATGATATTGCTTAGATAAATAAGCTACTCACGTAATTTGCTAATAACAGGTAGAAGTCCACCCCAAGTCCGCAGGTATTCTGCTCTGAAGCCATCCAATGAAAACAGTAATACTGGAGATTTGGTAAATCTGAACAAGCAGAAATTGAAGTATTAGAAGACTGACTCCAAAAAGTAATTTCCAACCACTTATTTCAATAAAGTTTCCCCCACATAGTGGAGATGTTCATTATGAGACTATAAATCAGACCAAGGAAGTAATCTTCCTAAGCAGGGAGGCTCGCAGGCTGTGAGCAGACCAGCCACCTAGTCTCTCACCTCATAGGTTGGTGTAGCAACCCTACCCAAAAAGGCTGAGGATTACATGCACAGGGCCCAATTTCACAAGCACTCATAAAGAATGAGCCAAGATATTCATGCATCTGCCTCATGGGTTTGGAACTCCTGTTCTTGAAATCAGTCCCACTGGAACAGAACTCAACCACTCCAACCCCACCTCCCATCCCAAGGTAAAAGCAGGGAAAGAGAAAAATGTGAAGCCATGGCTTTCCCTTATTCTCTTTGCTCCTGAAAAATTCATGATCTACCTGGCAGACGGGGAGAAATTATCTTTTTACATGTACATACACAGTGCACAAAAAATGTGACAAAGTCTCATGTACAGGATTCATTAAATTGGCAGCTATAACACAGATTTTTTCCCCTTTATCTTATAAAGGCTATTTAACCAGGAAGAACTTGATTACTGTACCAGAAGTACTACCACCTCCACACTGAAAAATGTGGCCTTATGACTGGAGCACTGTAGCAGTAGCATTTCTGCCGGGAACTTGACAGAACTTCAGAAGTGATTCCACTGGAACTAGCAAAAAATAATTCTCCCCTTCCAGGCTCTACAGGACCTATTTTTTCCAGCTTTGACTTGCTTCCAGCTTTAGCCCTATTCAATGATTTCTCACCAACTATAAGTACTTAAAACATCGCATCACAAACAGGAATAACCACCAGTAATTTCTCCCTCATAGAAAAATTACCCTATGTTTGACCCAGATATGAGGACATGTGAGACTGCAAAAAAATCACTGCAGTGCAGCAACAACCACTGAAAATACAGATTTGCATCAAAGGATTGAATGTATTTTACATGCCAATTGCAAGCTCAGTTTTCCTTTTTATGTTTACAAAGTGTAAAATGAAAATGTTTAAAGCTTTGTTGCGCTTCAGTTTCCCAAAATAAAACAGTGAGGAAGACAAATATTTATAAAGTGTTGACAATTTTTAGTGAGTTATCCCACAAAAAAGAAAATCCAGTCACTTACAAGTGAAATATTTATGTCTTAATTCAGTCAAACATGACTATAATAAACTGAAAATAAGTCAGGCAAACAAAATATGTCTATCTTAAGAAAATTTCAATCAACAACGTGGACAACAGTTCAGCCAAAAGTCTTTAATTAGTCATAATCATTACATAGCCTACCCTACAGCCCAGACAGAATAAAATAAGATCATGTGTTTGCAGCCTGCTTTTTATTTCTATGGTATACTTAATACTATGTTTTGAAAAATCTTACTAAAGGCAATTAGTTGGGAAGAAGAAATGAATGATCTTTAGACCAAGATCATTCAGATCAAAGTCCTCTGGCAGAAAACAGTAGGGAAAATGTCACGTACTGCCTTCACCCATATTACAAGTACTGTTTGCACCACAGATTCTGATCTGTGCAACTTCTGCAAATACCTTCTCTGCAACCCCTCCCCCCCATAAAATTGATTCCCTCCACTGCAAAAGTCTCAAAATCTTCATTGAGAAGTTTCCTGCAATAAACTATGAACTTTTCAATATTACATTCCAACAAGTCTAACTTCAAAACAAAAAAAAAACCAAAACCAAGTTTAAAACAACTCCTTAGAAAGGCACTTTACGCAACTGTTTCTGGTTTGGCATTTACAAGTAAACCAACTGTTAAGTACATGTTTTGGTTGTCTGCAAATCCAGCTACTGACCCCCTCACACATGTAATATTAAACCTGGCAAAACAGACAATTGCCACAACCAGGGAGACTGGCCATTTCACTTCTATACTTTACACATGCTGAAACTCAAATAGTTAAATGATCTGCCCTGTGCTCAGGGAAGCAAAGCATGACAATGTGGAACTGCACTCTTTGGAACAGCTTCAGTAAAATCCCCTGGCAAACTGACCTGAGCTCAGTTCTGAGATATATCAGCAATTTCCATGACGTTTTCTTGTCAGGAGCCAAGGTTACACTTGCTGCTTCAAAAATGTGCCACCATGAACAAGCAAGCCTGGGAGGCTCAAATTTTGTTTCTACCAGTGATTCATGCTAGCTGTGTCCAAACAGTATGACAAGGGTGTTTCACAGCTCTTGGATAAATATGTATGCCACAGTCACATCCTGACTCCAAACTGAAGGAAATGCAGTGGTAACTACCCACTCCTATAAACTGGCTTCTATGGAAACTAAATGCAGGAAACACAGGCTTGCTGTGGTCTAGCAGGTTCACCAGCCTGGATGATCAAGAGCCCAGAACTGCAGACCACGCTGCCAAGCTGACCTGCATTACCACAGACAAGTTAGACCACAAGTAAAGGAAAAAAAATAGAAGAAAGAAACAGAAGAAAGCAGGAAGTCCCCTTGAAAAGCTAGACATACTGCACAAAACTTCCTATCCCAAGCACTACTGCCTATATAAAACCACAAAGCCCTCTTTGCTGGTAAATGTATGCAAAGCCTCAAAAGAAGATGTAATAGTAATCTTCAAATATACAAGAAATATCTGCAAAGAGGAAAGGAATGAACTGCTCTTCCAGCTTACTGAACACAGAACAAATAGCAAGAGCCTTAAGGTATAGAAAAACAATCAAATCCAAGGAAAACCATCTAGTTAAGCACTAGGACAAACTGTCAAAGCAGGTTTGAATTCTTAACAGTATTATTTCCACTCTTAGAACAGTGGAAAGAACTAGATCACTTCTGAAATCTTCTAGCCCATTAACTGTATAATCCTATTTAACAACACAGAGCCTTGTCTTGGAGAGACTTAGGTGTGTATTTCATTCTAAGCATTTGATCGGTCTCACTGAAATCATTTGGCTTTCCCAGATTAAGCACCTCAATGAATACTACATTGTCTTTTGTCTATTCTGCACTACAAGAGCAAATACAACTAAACCCAAAATGGAATAAACCCAGCAATTTTAACCCACAAAATACGCTGTATTAATATGTACAAAGTCAGAATTGTGATCCTGAGGCCTGAAAATGAGCACTGTGTTAGTCACCTGCACTCCTGCCCACCCCACCATTGGAAGAAGTGGATCGTTTACAAAGTTGTTAGTTTTGGGAGTAGCTTGTGTGCTAAGAGTCCGAGATGAGGCTTTGGCCAACACTGTTCAATTCAACTTCGACCACACATCGCCCTTCCCTGAGCTGGGTTTTATTGCAACACTTCTGGTTTTGCCAGGATTAAAACAATTTTAGTAGAGTAACTATGTATTCCTTTCATGGGCTGAACAGAAATAACAAACAATAAACCCTAAAAAACAAGTTAACCAACAGGAGTTGCTCGATCTGCACAAGGCTCTTGCTTGCTTATCCACCCCTTGGGAGTAACACTTCCGATCTTGTGTTAGGGATATCAGCATCCTAGAGCCAGCTCCCAGCACACAGTCCTGAATGGTCCCTGATGCCAGAACAAGAGCTAATGACAAAAGCTTCCAGAACCACCTGGCTACCTCCCTCCTACATGGGACTTATTGGGGACTTGGACTCCAAGCTGCACAAAAGCTCCAGTTTCTCTTCTGATGAAGATTCCGGAGTGTCAGCATTATTGCTTTGAATCAGAATGAAGAGTACTCATTCGGTATAAGAATATTCCAAAAGGAAGTGATTTTGTTTGACAGTATTGTATCTCTAATGAATAAGTATAACATGATTTAAATATCTTAAGTCAAAAAAAAGTAGTGTTATAAAAACAGACTGAAATGTTTTACTTTACTAGAAATATCCACAGAACACCAAAATTTCAAAATCATCAAAATTAAAATAGTTTTGATTTTTTTGACACTTCTCAAACATGAACATAATTTAATTCAACTCATGCCCACAACGTATCTACAAGCTATTTTCCAATGGAACATTTTCAATCAAGAGTAGCTTCTATTAACAGAACTTATACATAAAAATCATAGCTTGCAGTCAACTTCAGCTTTAAAGTTAAAGATCTCACAGCAAAAATAGTACAAGAAAAGCAGACTTTTTTCCTGGCTGGGAGCTTTGCTGGTCTATTTGAGCCTGAGAGCTGATGCCATTATCTACATGAGTCATTCCTCACACAGTGTACACATAACTTGCAGGAGCGGGCCCAATTTGGAGTCGAGCCAGAGAATACAAGGATCCCATGGCATTTTACACCTTTTAAAAGAAAGTAGTTCAGACAGCTTGCAAATATTGCTGGTGAAACTGAGACAGTGATCTGCCCACAAGTTTGCAGCTCTGGGAGTGGAACAAGCAAGGAAAGGTCTTCAGAAGCAACTGTGAGGGAAGCAGTCTTAGGAGCCCAAGATTGCTGGTCGAGACCCAAAATATTTGGGAGAGGGGGTATTGGAACACATGTAGGACAATAACGAGGCTGGTACAAGACAGAGCTGCCCAGAGCACACACAGCTGTGAGAGCAGGGTTCAGTAATAGGCATGTCTTGCAAGTCAAGCAAGGGCTGGGATACAGGAGTGCTGCTGAGATGGAGCAACCTGATCTGTTAGCGAGTGCTACCAAATGCTGGCTGAACAGGTGTCCTTTGTCTGGCAGCTGCTTTTACCCTGATAAGAAAGGCAAGCAGGTCCCAGGAAGGCACAGTAGGCAAAATAATCTTAAAAATGAAACATAAGCAAAGAGCAGAGCTATGCAAATATACAATATCCTCACCCTTTTGGACACTGAGGTTCAGTAATGTCCTCACACTCTTCTTCAACCCAGCTTGCCTCTCCTTAAAACAAATGAGTGTGATTTAAGACAGTACATTCTCATTGATAAATGCAAGTTGGTTTTTTTTTTCATTTTACTGGATGCTTTGAAGTTGTATCATGCCCTTGCTCCTTTCATACAAATATGGGTACATATATAAGAGACTCTAGGAACTTGTTGAGGATATTTACCTTTACAAACAGCACGATAATTGACACAGCAATCTTTATTTTCCACACAATCATCTGAACAGGAACAATGATATTCTGGTCGCCTCTTCTCTCCACATCTGAATTTATTGCACGTCCATATGTGGGCTAAAAAACAGATGAGAGAGAAGGATGGCACAATGATTAATACCAGTCTAAGTGCAGAATTCATTAACTGAATGTTAAGTTTCATCTCAAATGCACAGTTACTGAAAACTAATCCTAAGGTGTCTCATGCGCAGATAATACTGCAAGTTTTGGCACTTTAGAAAATAGAATCATAGAATAGTTTGGGTTGGAAGGGATCTTCAAAGGTCTAGTCCAACACCCTGGCTAAATAATCCAAGTGTGTAGCCATCTTACTACAATTATGCAGCACATGGTTATCAATACCACAGATCAGAAAGAATTCTTTTAAATATGGTCATTTATGTGGGTTTAATTTGGTAAGTGTGCACTATAAAGATACTCCCAAAAACAACTCCTCCAGATAAAAACCAAACTTGAGTCTAGATTTGGAATGCCCAGAAAATACTGAGATGCAGTATCCTGACTTGTACTGACATTGCATTTGCAATGTTTTTTTTATCAGTTACCATCTGGCACTTCAACTTTTTCCAGCGCCTCTTAGGCATAAGCATCACTCTGCCACTATTTGAGACTACATACATAAGCTCATGGGAAGACCTACTGACTTCAGCTTCATTGCTGTTTTTAGTTGAGACTGTTTTCCTAATACATATTGATTTTTCTGAACAGAATATTCCAATACATGGTATAACTTGAAGATAGTAATTTTGTTGTCAGTTGTAAACACATGTAGAGCCTTTGCAGTCAAGGAGTATAAACATGAATGAATTTACCAGCTGAGTGAATGCTTAAAGTGAAGATCTTACAGACATGGAATCTAAATACAGATATTTGAGTAGAGTCAGTGATTTTCATACATGACTAGCAATTAGAAGTCCCTAAAAGCATTCCCAGGGGTTAATCTCACTTTCAGCAATATTGAACTTCAATAACTACCAGTGCCAGCAAATCTTTACTTCTGAGAGAAAGACAAAGGGAAGAATCTATTATGGTTCTAATAACACAATACTGTTTGTAAATTAGAATTTGATTCTCCACTGATGTTAAGACTAACCAAATAAGACAAAATTAAAATTTAAAAAAAACCACAAAAAACCACCCCAAACCAAAAATACACCCACCACCAAACCACCCCACAAGAAAAACAAACAACCACTACACAATAAATTCCCATTCTCAGTGCTAAGACAGACTCTCCAGTTTGGTTTTAAAGAATTCTTTAAGTTGAGGGAGAGTGGTGTAATAAAATAAAGCAGAGATCAAACCCTATGCAACTATTCTACAAACTGAAAGCTTTACAGAATTTACATCTTTCAGTAACAGTCAGTTCAATTGGGGATCTAAGCCTAGTTTCATCATTTGGTTTTAAAAGTCAACAGTGGAATTTCTAATTTTAGAGTGAGAATACATTGATAAATTTTACAAATACATGTAAAGAAGAGTAAGAAGAAAAATAATTAACTGAAAATAATGCTGCATATGAAGCACTAAGGCAAAACTAAAAAAGAAAAAACAGGTTCTGTCCTTAGTGTTTCTACCCACATTAACACTTTTCCCTGTCAGATTTCTCCATGGTACTTCTTACACCTTTGCCTATCTGACCTTTACTTTCTGGCAAACCATGAGAACCTGCTTCTCACTTCACAATCATTCTCCACCAGTAGAATCTATTTTGTCACCCTGCCTTGGCCCAGAGGCCAGCACATGACCTTTGCTTCACACTCAAGCTGGGGAGTAACAATGCAGAAGGACTGAGTAGCTGGGTAAAGAGAGATGACAGCTTTCACAGAGCTGCTCTGTCCTTCCCCTTTTTCATGCAGGCGATAACAGAAAGATACAATATGCAGAATGCACTTCTCAGGCTTGCTCGAGAACGTAGGAGTTGTCCCCAGTGACAGGGACAATGCAGGTCACTGTTCTTTCACCCCCAGACAGAGAACAAAAAGCTGGCTGAGACCTCAAGTTACAGTTGTTCTTCCTCTTTCCAAGGGGGAGAGCAGCAGCACAGTCCCTCGCAGACTCTCTCCCCACAGGAGCTATAAGAAAGCCACCCAGCTGGCTATGTCAGCTCCTATGTAGTTCAGCTGCATGAAATACAAGTTTTGTTTGTGTACAACAAGCTGCACCAGAGCCCTGATGTTTCCATAGGAGTCCCCAGTACCACCATCACCACTGCAATTTCATCTGTGGTACAATGGAGGGAGCATAAGGAGGAGGAGACCATCGGTATCAGAACCACCCCACTGTTGAGCAGCTCCCCTTTGCACTCGCCACCTGAAAGTAGGCAGGGATTAGGGCCACAGGACCACAACGATACTCACATACACAGAAATGTGCCACATCACAGGAGAGTTCACCCCCACACTCTTCTCCATCCTCACCTGGTTGTATACATGCTTCCTGGTAATCTAAGCAGCAGTTTCCAAGCTTGACACAATCTCTATCGCAACGGCAGCTTCCAAAGGTCCTTTCAAAGCAACGACCTTTGCAGGTTTTCACTGTAATATTGGATAGTGTTAGATATCAGCAGCTGAGCCCACATCAGTCAACATGCAAAAAGAAATTAATACAGTCAGCATGTGGAATGACACAGACAGTAATTCCACACAATTTACAGGATGGCTGCAAAACACTGTAACAGGCAAAGTTTAGCATTTATTTTCTCTTCTTACTGCACAAAAATATTTTTTCATCATGTTGAACAAAGGGTTCTGCTCTGCTTTAGCAGGAACATGGCGCTTCATTATTGGAAGGACAAATGAAAAAAAAAAAAAAAGACAACAATTCTATTTGCAACTGTCCCTGCCCTTCTGTATCACCAGAAAAATACAAGTACAGTCATTCAGAATACGGAAGACCTATCAGAGGAAATTTAAACCTAGGTTTTCAGTAAGGGTGCCTTAAATAGTAAAATGCTTTTATAGAGAACACTGATCTCCATTTTCATGTCTGATAAATGTTCCACTTTCTATAAATAAACATTAATTAGAATCTAGACTGCATTAGCTATGCTTGCAGTTCCCGCATGCTCATGCCCTGTTTGAATGTCTGTCCTCATACAAATCAGAGGAACTGAAGGAGCCTCAGCTCTGCATCCCATTGTACAATAATTAAGGTATTATCTCAAGACACAGGAAGGGCCATTCCAAACCAGATATAGGAGATACAAACTTGAGGCGTGTGATATTAGAAAAATGAGATAATGAGCCAGTATTGCAAAGCTGTAACAAAATGAGGAAAAACACCTAAAACAAGTTGTAGTGGGAAATTAATAACCTGATTTTTAGTTAAAAATCAGTGTAGAACTATTTGTTAAACAACTCTGAAATTATTCTAGATAGCTGTTCCCAAACAGAAGCTTAATTTCTTAAAATATCTTTCATAACCTTCCACCTGAAGAAACTTCATCATTGAAAAAAACACGTATTTTTCAGGACAGAAAACAGGCAGAGGAATTCCACAAGGAACATTTTCAGACTACAATTCTAACCAGGAAAAAAAAAAAAAAAGAAAGCCACAAAAAACCACCAAACTTTTTCACCATAATTGACTGGAAAAGATGAAAAACAAATGTTCCAGGACAACATGAAATGGAAGCTGTTGGTTGGGGTTTTTGTCATTTTTTATGGTGAACTGAGAAAAGACAGCCACGTGACATCACCACAGTGACGGTTGGGACACGTGGAAGCTGCCAGACACAGAGTGCCAGTTTACCTCCCAAATGAGTACACACAAATACTGAGTACACCTGAGGTTTATTTCCTGGTATTTTCATTTCCCCCTAACTGAAACTGCTTCCAGCAATGCATCCCATCCTCTTCCTGCAGCAAGAAAGGGTGGCACTCTGATAATATCAAGACTAATTTGCAAAAAAAAAAAAAAAAAAAAAAAAAAAAAAAAAACAAAACACACCCCCAAAAACACCCAAAAAAAAAAAAAACCCACAAAACAACCCACAAAAAAAAAAAAAAAACAAAACAAAATACATTAAAAAAT
>WYDI02034440.1:0-49972 GCA_009867235.2 Psittacus erithacus
TCAAGGCCAGGTTGGACAGAGCCTTGGGTGCCATGGTTTAGTGTGAGGTGTCCCTGCCCATGGCAGGGGAGTTGGAATTAGACGATCTTAAGGTCCTTTCTAACCCAAACCATTCTGTGATTCTATGTCTGCTCTGTAAGTTCCTTTCTTTTATTTTTTTTTTTACTTCTCCCTGCAGTTTCCCTTTCCTCTCCTATTTTACCATTCATACAATCCCAGACTGGTTTGGGTTGGAAGAGACCTTAAAGATCACCCAGCTCCAGCCCCTCTGCCACAGGCAGGGACACCTTCCACTACAGCAGCTTGCTCCAAGCGTCCATGTCTGACCTGACCTTGAACACTGCCAGGGATGGGGCAACCACAGCTTCAATTTCTGTTTACTTTTCCTCTGGGCAACGGAGCTGGTGCAGGGCCTGGAGCACAGTGTGATGGGGAATGGCTGAGGGACCTGGGTGGGTTTTAGTCTGGAGAAGAGAAGACTCAGGGGGGATCTGATGGCTCCCTACAAGTGCCTGACAGGAGGATGGAGCCAGGAGGGGGCTGGGCTTTGCTCCCAAGAAACAAGGGATAGAACAAGAGAAAATGGCCTCAAGCTGCACCAGGGCAGGTTTAGATGGAGCTGAGGAACAATTCCTGCCCCAAAGTGTGCTCAGGCATTGGAACAGGCTGCCCAGGGCAGTGCTGGAGTCACCGTCCCTGCAAGTGCTCACACACTGTGTACACAAGGCCCTCAGTGCCATGGGTTAGTGGTGGCCTTGGCAGTGCTGGGGTAAGGGTTGGACTGGATGAGCTTAAAGGTCTTTTCCAGCCTGGCTGATTCTATCATTCTATGTTCAACTGTCTAAATCCCTTAAAGCTCTTCATTTTCACTCCTTAAAACTAAGTCCTTAATCCAGCACTGTTATTTGCACATATATTTGTTTAAGCATTTGACCCTAATATACCCCTTCTTATTAACTGAATCATATTCCCCAGCTGCAAATAGGCTCATAGCCTATTGCAAACATGAAAAATAATATATATGTTTTAATATAGCCTTCCATGAGGTTGAATTATTTTATTAGACATAACTTAACCAGATGCAATTGCCTAGTCTTGCCTGCTGAGGAATAGCCTCATTGTGCTACAGCCCTGTCCTGGTCAGTGCCACATGGATTTGGCCACAAAGAAATAAACATTTATGATAACATACTTCCCGTTTTGATTTCAGATGCTTTGTTCCCTTCCAAGTGTTCAGAGGTGAGATTTGGGAGTGGGGTATACACAGATTTTGCAAACAGAAATCCTTTTTGCACATCTGATTTTTCATGTGTCTGTTTTTATTGTGGTAATTTAACAAAGCTTGTGCATTTGTGAACAAGTGTGCAGCCAGGACATCTCCATTTACCTACTCTACATGCCTAAAAGTGGTGACTTGGAATCACGACATTGCTCTTTCACAGAGTCTCACCATGACCCCAGACTTTTCTGGGTACCTGTCTGCTGCCTTGCTGCTCAGATGACAGTGGAGCTGCTCCAGTGGGGAAGTCTTCATTTTCACCACTGGGGACTTTCAGACCCCTTTCTCCAGCTGCCCCAGTCACCTTCCCCTGGGACAACACCACCTCAGAGCCTTCCCTGCCAGTAACCCATCCCCTACCCTCCTTGCAGTGACTCAGTGCTGTCCACAGGAAGAAACTGAATCACAATCTCAGCAACTTCTGCTGACCCCATTTACAGCCCACAACACAAACACGGGCGGCAGACCAAAGCGGAGGTGGAAAGCCGAGCTTTTCGTTAAGCAAGCACATTGTGCTTGTGTGCTTGTGTGGACCCTGGAAAGAAAGATCTGTTTGCGTGCTGCTCTCTCTGGCATGCCTGTGCATGCAGGCGCTGCATTCCCGAGGGAAGCGGGGTTCCTGCGGCGACAGGAGCCAGAGCCGGGACGGGAGCCGCGTGGGAAGGCGGCTGCGCCGTTCCTTTCTTTGATAAAGCGGCGGTTTGAGTCGACCTATGAAAGAACCCCTTCTGCGGGCTTTGTTTTGGCAAGGCTGCTCTGTAAAAGTAAATTCAGCTCCTTGCTTTGTAATCTGGGATGATTTAAAATCTCTTTGTGCTTTTTGAAGTTGGAATAATTAAAGTGGTGCTGGCAAACAGGAGGGGCGATGCGTAGCAAAAGCCAACTTTCAGGCTAGAGGCAGTCTGCATGTGCCTGGGATCTGCCTGATGAATAAAATGAAGCTAAAGGAGGCCAAGCTAGTGGGGTTATAACAGGTAAGGAGGTGTAAACCCAAACGATTGCTTTGTATGAAGAAAAAAGAGGTTCCATTTTGCCTCTTTGGGCTAGAACCCATGCAGATAAGGTAAAGCCCCTTGCTCTGCAAAGGGACAGAGCTTCTGATACCCTGCTGCATCTATAGGGATGGTATGGGAGCTATATCCACAGAGTGCTTGCAACCCCAGGAGCAAGCCAGCTTGGCCACAGATGCCCCCATTAAAGACACCTCCATTACACACACCCCAGTTACAGGCACCCCAAGTACAAACACCCCCATTACAGACACCCCCACTACAGACATCCCTATTACAGAGGGGAGCTCAGCAAAGGATGCAGCTGCACTCATCCCTCAAGTTCAGACCTTGCTACAAAGACAAAGCCTTGGGGGAATTCAGAGGGTACTTTTTTTTGTTGTTTACTTAGCTTGTGGGAGTTTAATGTTTAATCGCTGCAGAGGAGTGAGTGGGTTAGTCATGTAATTGTTAGCCATGATTTCTGCCTTTTTTCCTTCTGTCCTTTGTTATTCCTTATCGCGGCTCTTGCATTATGTGGACTAAACCGGCTTCCTATCACAGCCCGCTAGTCCTTGATTTCTTAGTAAACAGCATTTTTATGGCATTAACAGGAGTGTCTTCATTTTAAAAGCTTAAATTAAGGGCATAGGAGTCCTTAACCTCAAAGGCTCCCTAACCTCAAAGGAGGTGCATGCTTCCCTAGCAGACAGG
This sequence comes from Psittacus erithacus, assembly GCA_009867235.2. Taxonomy (NCBI): domain Eukaryota; kingdom Metazoa; phylum Chordata; class Aves; order Psittaciformes; family Psittacidae; genus Psittacus; species Psittacus erithacus. Next base: position 2,983 of record WYDI02034440.1, read on the forward strand.
CATGGGTCCAGGCTGTGAGTACCACCGCTCCTGCAGATTAAAGAGCCATGACATGATCTCAGGCTTCTCCCAGGAGAAGCAATGTTGAAACTCCCTAATTTCTCAAATGAAAGAGATGCAAAAGGAATAAATGACCATGTAACTCCAACCAAGGGATCCATTTGCTGAGTGAATGGGACACTTTTTTATCCGCTAGCCTCAAAGTGTAAAACAAGTTCCAGGCGTGCCACTACTTGCCACCACATAAGGCAACCCCGCAGGACTGTTCCCTACGGGGCAGGTTTGTGTCCCAGTGTGGCTTGGGGCTGCTCCCCAGGTTCACCTCTGCTCTCTCCCAGCATGTGCCATGGGAAACATAGACTCATAGAATCCCAGAGTGGTTTGTGTTGGAATGGACCTTAAAGCTCATCCAGTTCCACCCCCCTACCATGAGCAGAGACACCTTTCACTAGACCAAGTGTCCTCAATTGCTCAAAATGCCACAGAGCAGCCTAATACACCTTGTGGAATTGTCAGAAAGTCTAGCGAAAAACAAAACTCCAATCCACTTACCATGGAAATAGGGTCTCTAGCTTTGAAATATGAAGCTACCTGGCTAACTTAGATAAATTATGGCTGAATGAGCATGGTAGTTTGACAGCAAAGGTAGCATTAGGCATGAGAACATCTGTCAGCATCTGTCTGCTTTAGGATGACAGATTGCAGGGAGCAGAGACGCTGGCGCTGCCACTAGCTGAGCAGAGCTGCAGATGACCCGGCAAATGCTGCTGTTTACACAACCCCTTGAAGCTATTGCCACAACCTGTGGAGCTGGTTTTAGCAAGAGTGGAAAATCAGTGGAGAGAAAGGCAATGCTGAAAAGCCAGACAAGCTAGAGCAGTATCTGGAGCAGTGCTGAGTGCATTGTCAGTTAAATCATTTTTAGCAGTGATCCAAATTCATCCATGTTCAGCTCTGGGTGTATGTTGGTGGCTACAGGGCTTGGAAAAAGGGCTCCAGAGAAAAGCAATCCCCTAAAACATCCTCGGTGGCCAAGAAGAAGAGGCCACAATTGCCCCTGTGCCCTGTGGTAGGTACTCACTGTGCCACATGCACAGGGGCTAATGTCAGTGCAAAACCTCATTCCCCACCTTGGAACTGGCACTGGCTCCAGGTCCCCCAGATCACCAGTTCAGGGTGGCTTCTGGATAGGTACTGTTGGCAACGGGATTTTATGGATAGTGTCATAACTGCATCGTTACCATGAGGATATAATAAAAAAGCCTGATTCTTGCACTGACTTCGGTGAAAGTGTAAATCCTAGACTGAATGGAATAAAGATACAAGTAGTTTAAATAGTTAAGACTCCAGCTGGGCAGCTTTTGATGACAAAATATTCACAATCAGTTCACATCAGTAACTCATTGCGTGCAATGTGCAAAGCCTTTGCCTTCCTATATAAAAATTAGAGCCATTTAAAGTTAAATGCACTTAGATTCACTTGAATTCAGGACCAAATTTCTGGTTGCTTTAATCCCAAAGGTCAGTTTTAATCTTTCCTCCAATGTAAATAAAAAGTGACCTTACTGAGGCAGCAGAGACTGCAGGATGACAGAACAGGAGGTATAAAAAGCAAATCATGCTGTGTGATACTGGGAGCCCCTCAGAAGCAAAGAGGTGGGAAAGCGGGGATTGCTCTAGAAGGATGACAGACATCACCCAAGTAAGTCAGAGGAGTGATTAGGGATGAAGTGATCTCAGTTCTTCTGCTCAGAAACCAACCTAAGGCATTACAAAATGTTTTTGCTGGAAATGTAAAACAGCACTCAGGGAACAACCTGGGAAGGAGACGCTAATGGGGTAAAAAGCCAGAATTTAGGAATGTCACCTCATGATTTCACTTCTTTTCTAAATCTGAATATCGAAAGTTTTTTGCATTCCTTCTAGATACTCTGAAATGGCAGCCAAACTTTCTATTTTCCTTTTGAAATGTAGGCACAGAGTTGTTATGTTCGTTATCTGTGGTTGTATAATGCAATACAGTGGATTTTACAGAGAGTTCCTTATCTTTTCACAGTACTTTAATAATTGCTTTTTCATTTTATTTTATAAGCTTTAAAGTTACAATGTTAGCTGTTAACCAAGGGCCTCTATACACTTCAGTTCTTGTCCGTTTTTTAACAGCCACCAATATCAGTTACTTCCCAGCCCTACAAATTGCTTCCGGACTACAGAAAAGAAAGCTCTTTGCTTTTCAAAGTAAAAGATGTTTCAAGCATATATCCTTAAGGCTTACAAAACTGACACATCAATCTTGAACCAGAAAAAGCTGCGTCCTCCATGCTGAAGGCAGTGCTGAGTTTTGCTCCCAAAGGAGAACAGCTTCTGTAGTGCCTCAGCGTGTCCCTGATCTAGTGTAAGGTGTCCCTGCTTGTGGCAGGGGGTTGGAATTGGATGAACTTTCAGGTCCTTTCCAATTCAGATCATTCCAGGGTGCTATGATTACTGATTTTTAGATTGCTGCTGCTTGGATCTCCACCTGCAGATCCTCAGTCTTAGACTCTGCCATTTATGTGGGCATCCTGGTGAGGGCTACTCCATGCTGAAGAAGCGCATCCATAAGTGGATACTGACAAGAGGGGCACAAACAGTGGGGCTTTCACTGCCTGGCACATTACCTCAGCCTGCCACTGGGCATGGCCAGATGGAGAAACTCTTAGTGCCATCACCAAGGAATTCCCCAGCATGGGAAGTATAAGCCACAGTTAAGTCAGAAGGGTGTGCCAAGGGCAGGGCATTGCAATGTACTTCGGGATCTTGCTATAACTGAAGGAAATCTTTCTTACTTCCACTCATGCTGGACTGCGACTCTCACTCCAAGACTCAGAGCTGTTATGGTGAAGTATAATGTTATGGCTCCAGGTAAAAGTAGAACCATCTGCTTTGCTCTGCACTATACTATGTAATATAAATGTAAATTATCTCTGTAATATAATGCATAATGAAGAATTAATTTAATAGTGTATCTCATTACCTCTGTCTCACATTCAGCATGCTTCAATAGGGTATCACTTCTTCGAATAATGAATCATATTTACACTGCTGTATACCTTCATGCATAGACCTCAAATCCTTCACAAGAGGTATATATTGCTAAGCCCAGCTGCATAAAGAAGCAAAGCACCATCCTGAGCTGAGTAAGTGGCTGCAACCACTATGCAAGCTGAAAGCCCTCCAGGCAGTTTGCATATATTTCAGTGGAGAATACGCCCTTTTCTGAAGAAGATTAAGCTCTCCTCTTTTAAGCTTTGGAATGAAAGATATAGTCCCAATTGAAGAAAACATTTCACACTTTTTATTGCAAGGACGCTGTGTTTTAAAGACTATTCACATTCTTTTTACTGTGGAATGGCTTTGGGCTAAAACAGAATAAGTGGGGAAAAGGCTTTTTGTTTTTCAGTAATAAACTTTATATCTAAAAATGATGGAAGTAAAATAAAAAATCACTGCTTGATGGAAAATGAAGAATCATATGTATTTTAGCATAATGGCATGCACATAGGAATGAGGAAAACAACTGCAACATAAGAATATTAAACTCCTACTGCTAACAAACTCCAAGTGTTTAAATATGACTTTCAGGACAATGGAGTACTTAAAAGGCTGAGAAATTACTTCATCATTGTGTATCAGCACTTAAACACAGCAATTACATCAGGGTGCTTTTCTACCTCAGTATCACATTAATAACAAGAGCCAGTGACTGACAGCTGAAGTTGAATGAATTCACGCTCCATGTGAGATTAAATTTCCAGGCTCTGTCAACATAATTACATCAGAAGAGATGAAGTTTTGGCTCTCACTTTGAGGCTGCATATTGCAAATATTCCTTTGAATTAAACTCTGTGCTTATATATGCAGGGATTTTAATGTTTCTGCTCCTCTCCTCTCTCTGGGAGGTGTGAAGAGGTTTGTCTGTGTTGCCCTCAAGATGCCCATCACACACCCGGTTTCACTGTAAGGCAATGGCTGTAGAGAAACCTCCTTCAGCGCTTTAGCTAATCACCTGCAGGGATGGAGAGGATGGAGTTTACCTGTTAGCTACTGATGGCTCTGGGATCAGTGTTACCTTTTTAAGCTTCAGAAACTGTCTGTAACTGAAGGGTGTACTCCCGAGGTGGAGAAGACAACCTCATTTCTTAGAGTCTATCCTAGTGTCTACCTAGAGTCGTGTCTGAAGTCACAGCAACCAGCAGCCCTGTGGTATGAAGCCAGGTTCTTCCCCAGGCCCTATTGACAGGAACCTCGAAGAACTTTTGTCTACCTCTACATTATGGCAAATAATTTATTTAGTTAATATTACCTAATCAATCACTGCAGAAAACTCAGACATTCATCCTCTGGGATAAACTTTAATGACTGAATAGCTTTCCTTGGTTTGCTAATGCTGAAGGTGTCAGCAGAGTAATGACCTTGCCTGCTCATAGCCTCTAAGAAAAGTAGTCCCATTGAGTCAGTAACTCCCCTCTTAAAATAGTGCACAGGAGGCATACTGCATGTGGATGGAATTTGCAATATTGAAACCATAAAAAAGAGAATATAGTGAAAGTATTTTGCTCTACACTTAGTATTTCACTGGCCAGGCTTTTTCCTGTTTTCCACTGTAACATAACTATTAGTTTTAACAAAACCGTTTTATCTAAGGCAGAATTAATTTCTTTAGAGCAATGAAGTGAGGTTTTGTTCACAGCTCTTTATTTCTGCCTATGTATAAAGATGCTGAACTTCCTTTGCTGGGTAAAATTATTCAACATGAAGATACAACTAGAAAAGTTAAGAACTGGGATATTTTAGAATTGTTGAGCATTTCTGCTTCGTTGCCATGACATGCGAGTTGTGATATTATAGATGGTGTATATACGTGATACGTATGTTTACATCTGTGTATTTGCATATACATACATAGAGAGATACATATTACTCCTTTGGGTATTACTTTTATACACATATGCTCTACTGGGAGTTTCCATACCTTGTGAAATAAACACTTGTTCTCAAATGTGTGTATTGCCGCAGGTCACCCACCAAATGTTATTGATTTATTATAGCCTGTATTTTGAGTAACTGGAATCCCAGCAGGAATTAAATGTCCAAACTCACTTACCTGTTTCAGTGATCAGAATCACAAGTAGCTCCTGAGTAAAGGATCGGTACAGAAGAGGCCTGCCAATATTTTTTTGCCAGACATGAAGGCTGTTGTGAGAATACCTGCTAGCTTTAGAGAACTATGAATAGAGACAACTGGAGAGAAAATGAGTGCCTGTCTCAGAATTCCGCTGGAATACACTGGGCTCTGAGCCAATCTCTAAATTGCAGGCAGTGGCACTGCATGGGGCAGAAGTGCAGACTTTCTGCCTGACAATTTGTAGACATTGCAGGGTAGGGAAAAAATAGCTTCTGTCCTTTGCAATCTTTGCACACCTACTTTGTACTGCAGAAGAATGGGAAAGCAGCCGCATGATCTAATCCCTTCAGAACTGAAATGTATCTGTTTGTCACCACAATTTCTTTCAACTGCTACATTTGCACGCTCCACAGAAAGGAGTACTGAAAATATAGAATTGCTTCAAAGTCAGTGAGCTCAGCTGAGCTTTAAGTAGCCTGAGTACCCATACAATAGCGTAACACTAGAACTACTAGCATCTTCCTACTGAAAAGAAGTTTTACTCTAAATCAAGGCATTAGACATTATTGTATTTATGTTTCTATGCACAAAGATTGATACCTAAATGGTTTAGGGCTGAGATGTACCCTGTTGGGCTCACCCATGCTCTCTGTGTAACTCATGGGGAAAAATCCACATTGGTGGCAGCTGACTTCTCCATCTCACATTGGTTTGTAGTTGAGCTCTTCATCTTTTGGCTCACCACATGCATATTTCATGAGTATACTTTTGCCAACAGTGCAACTTACAGAATCTGGCTATTGCAAAAATTTTGTGTGTCATCTTAAACAAATATAGCCCATTCTATGCATAGTTGTCTCCTTGTTAAATTGCAAACATGGGAAGAATTAGGCCATCCCAAAAGGAAGGTTGTAGTGGGTCTTCCATGATGGAAACTATGGTAAATTACAATATGTCTGCTACCTGATTCCAATGAAATAGGTCTAGTGGGAGGTGTCCCTGCCCATAGCAGGAGGTTGGAACTAGATGACATTAAGGTCCTTTTCAACCCAAACCGTTCTATGATTCTATGATTCTATGGATATATTCCCCCTTTTAAATGTAATAATCTTTTTTTTAACCCCTTTCCTAAGCCCTATTATCACAATTTATGGTTATTCAAACCTTGTTTGGGAGGCTGGGGAAAGTCAAGGCATAGCAGACTGTGGACTGGCATGGTTTTCATGTGCCACCTTCTGCACATGCATCGTGAAAAGGCTTTTAAATGAACAGCTCCTTGAATGCAAAAAGGGCATCTCCTGTCTGCAAGGGGCCCTTCATCCTGTAGTGCAAAGGCAGGCCACATCCTGCAGGCGCTCAGTGAGCTGGTTCTGTCAGAAATGTCAACTTGGGACCTAAGCAGGGGAAGGATGCAGCGCTGGCAGGTGTTAATTGTGTTACATTAACTCCAGTATAACACTGTTAAGTGAAAATCATCATAGAAATGTATGAATAATTGTGAATGGAGAGCAGACTGAAAAGCTTCTGCCTCACGCAGCTGCAGAGCGTGTGACCTCGCCAGGGTTTGATAGGGAAAAGTTGCCATGGGAATGGTGAGGCATTGTTTGCGGCTGACTTTGGTTTTAATTGTTGTGCCCTGATTACAGCTTTTGTTTCGCTGTGAAGTACGGTTGTGAAACGCCAGCTTGAAACAAAGACTTATTGACAGGCAACGGCTGAGTTCAAGTGATTTTTATATTTAGGGATATCATGAATCAAAGAACGGTTGGCAGGAACCTTAAAGCTCATCCAGCTCCAACCCCTGCCACGGGCAGGGACACCTTCCACTAAAGCAGCTTGCTTCAAGCCCCTGTGTCCAACCTGGCCTTGAACACTGCCAGGGATGGGGCAGCCACAGCTTCTCTGGGCACCCCGTGCCAGCGCCTCAGCACCCATATCACTGCTTTAAACTAGGAAAAAAACCCTCTATTTCAGAACCTACGTACGAAGTATAAACTTAGTATACGCTTAGAAGAGAAGTTAACTTCCCATTGAATCCGGTTAAATATCATTAGTGGACATTGCTGTTTGCCGCCAGAACCGCAGTGACTGATGGCAAAAAGCTCTGAGGCAGCACTAGCCAAACCTTCTGTGAGGGGAGAAGTGTAGGGGAAGAGCCTCAACTAATCCCAGCTGCTAATTCCTTTCCTGCTGGTCCCTCTCCATTAAATTAAATATGAAAATCAAAGTAATTGCATTCAAAGCTGCGAAAGGGAACGGCAGAGGCCGCAGGACTACAACTCCCCTCAGGCATTGCGCCTCCCGCACTACATTTCCCAGAAGGCGCCTCGGCGGCGCACCGCCCGGGGGGGCGGGGCCTCAACGCATGCGCACGGTGGGGTGAGGAGGGGCGGGGGCTTCGGCCGTGTCGCCGCGGTCAGTGGTGGCGGCGAAGTTTGTTCGGAGGGAGAAGGGGCGGGCGGAGGAAGGGCAGGGCCGGGGCGGACAGAGCCGAGCCGAGCCGAGCCGGGCCGGGAGCGCGGCAGGAGGCGGCGGGTCCCCGCGGGCCCGGCTCTCCTCACGGGGACTCCCGGACTGCCTTGGTCTCCAGTAAGTGGCCCGGGGCGGCGGCGGCGCTGAGGCGGGGCAGGGGGGGCTGAGGCGGCGGCCCCGGGGCTGAGGCGGCCCGGCCAGGCCCAGTGGGTTGATGCGCTTCCTTCCGCGGCTGCCTGGTGTTTGGCCGGGCAGGGCACTGTCCCGGTCCTTCGACGCCGCTGCCTTTGTGTAGCTCGTCGGCCGTAACCGCTTCGTGCTTTTGCCTTCCCTCCTCCCGCTCTTTTTAATTCCTTTTCGTTTTCCCTCGACGTCGCCTTGGCGTGGGGGCTTCACCTCGGGGCAGTGTATAGGAGGCCGTGGCATAATTGCCATGGTAATGCAGTCCGGGCTCTGTCGCATCCCCGGAGGTAAGAGGATGATCTCATTACTCCTAATAAATATATATAGTATTTTCTTCTCCTCTCTTCTTCTCAACTTCGGTCTTTGAGCATGATGGGAAGGAGCGATTTATCTGGGCAGAGCCCTTCAGTGATGGTGCCTGGGAAGGTGTGGGCTCCCCGAGCACCCTACTTGCCAGTCCGGGCCTCTCTCGGTTGTGCTCCCATTTGGTACTGAAATCTCAACCTGCAGCTTCAGGGGGAGCTGAGTGTGATTGGGACAGCTAACACTGAGTGTTGCTACTGTGTTTTTACCTCTTAAAGGCACTGGTTCTGCAGAAGGCTGCCTTGGAAAGCTGTTGCCTGTGCTGTCGATGCAAGCTTGTGCCTCAGAGTTGTGTTCTAGCTTAGTTGTAACGTGCGCTGGTTGTTTGCTGAAACAAAGTGTCTTTAAATGGATAACTTGACTATAAATGAATGTTAAACTGTAACTGATGTTGTTCTATTAGCAGTTTTTAGCACGCGTGAAATTCTAGATAGATAGTTAACATGCTATTAACCTAATACCGACTTATATGCTTTATGTGTTGTGCAGTTCCCTTAGGTATAACTAATGCATAACCTTCATAAAAGGCATTATATTATTGCATAAAGTGTTTGCAAAATAACACCAAGAGGGCAGCAGTTTCTCTTTGAGGAATAGGCTCCTCTTTTGAGGCCTTTCTTAAATAAAGGTCTGTTTTTCACTAATCAGTGTACTATTTCAGTTTATAAACAAGCAAATAGAACAGTTTGTCTTTAAGTGGGGAAACAGTCATTAATTTGTTAGGCTGAGCATGATGAATTAGGCATGAGCAGAATAGTGTTGCTTATCTGAGTAAAGCTGAGAGGGAGAATGACTTTTTTTTTTTTTTATCCTTAAAAGCTAGATCTCTCAATGCTTCACCTTCTTATAAAAGCCCAGTACTTTTGCAGAGACATCCCTGTGTGTAGTAAGCTGAATGGCATCAGCTCTTTCGTTGCCTTCTGGCAAATTGCTTACTTTACTAAAAGAGGCCATAATGTCTGTAAAGATACATTTTCTGTTCTCTCCCCATTCCCCAGTTCTGTATATGAGGTTAGAAGACTGAGCCATGGTTGATCACACAGCTTGGGCCTAGGACGTGCCAGGAATAACTTTTCACTGTTGAATCCAGCAGAGTTTGGGTTTTTGCTTTGATTTGTCCCCTTCCTTCTTATATTTGGGCTGTGTTCATTATGATGCAGCACAAACACAGTCTTTACTGAAATGAAACTGTGCATGGCAACATTGGCTGGTTTTTCTATCATGACTTATTCTCTCTTAATTGATTTACTATACTGTGTTTTTAAGGATGCAGTTTTTAAATACTTTTCTATTTTAAATGGTTTTGGTTTGTAAGTACTTAAGTGAAGTATGATAAAGTCTTGTATCAGCTTATTTCACAACTGGGTTACAGGTGCAACTTCCAAGCAAATTCAGTAGTCTTTGAGAAGGTCTATACATCCAATTATGCTTAGGAATACTTTAAGTTTTATCACTTGTTCTTATGAGGCTTCGCATTGGATATATTTACAGGACACTTGCTGTATTCTAGTAAGTCTTAACAGTGGGTTTGAAACAATTGACTTGCCTTTCAGGTCCCTTCAGTCTCATCTCCTATTTCTTGTTGTTATTTTTACTAGAGAGAGTCACACAAAAAACAATACATGAAATTGTTGGGTATATAAAGCAGAGAAGTGTAGCAGAGCTGTTTTCCTGTTTGTCCCATGAGTAAGCTTTAAAAAGTGGGCTGAAATCTCTCATTTTAGAGAGAGATTCTCAGCCTGGTTGGTATTTGGAGAAGAGCCTTTTCATTCAGGGATGAATTTAAGCACTGATGCTGCAGAAAATGATAACTGAAGAGATAATACATGGGGGATTTGTGTATCACAAATTTCACTGAATACTAAACTGGGAGACAGCACTAAAGCAAAACTTCACGTGACCCTCTTGTGTTACTTTTGCAGTTATTAAGTATTGGTGATTTTATTTTGTTAGTGTAGAAAAATGTAATTTTGAGTTAGTAAATTATTTTCCAAAGTTATTTCTGTGCCATGTAAATACAGTTGACATTATGTTCCACTGTTTAGCTGTGCATTTCAAGGGCAGAAATAAAGATGCACAGTAGATCACTGATAGGTATAGTGTAGTGTTTAAATGTTTCAGAGGAGCAGAGGTTTTCATATAAAGTAGAAAACAGACAAATAACAACCAGTGAATGAAGCATCTTAATGCTTCCCTTATACTCTCCCTGTGTTTATTCTTCCTCAGTAGTAGTTAGTGACAGCAGACAGACAGACGTGTGGGGAATAAGGGCGCATACATGAGGAAAAGATCTGAATGCAGGAAAAGGCCTTGGTTTTCCAAGGTAGCTGTGGCTGATTTCAGATGGCAAGGGAGCTATAACAGCAGAAATAATAAAGGTTGACTGGCTGTCAGAGAGTTAGTGTGGAAGAGGAAGTACAAAAGTCAGTTTTTATTGACTGTAACAGATTAGAAAGAACTTGAGGACATTACTGAAATGTGAACAGATCTCCACGTGTAATGCAGCCTCCACTGTGGTGTTGGACATGACCCAAACTGCCAGGCCTGCAAAATTCTTAATCTATTTTAGTAGCTTTAGAATTCCATCAATGTCTTTATTACTAAATGTTTCTGGTTATTTGAACTGACAGTTATCATAATAAATGTAGTTCCTTCAGAATGCAGCAAGCCAGCAGAATTGGGAAGTGAGTGTGTACATTGAAGTGAGGAGTTTCTTTCCATGCTGTGATGTGTGCTTTCTCCTATCCAGCTGCACATCAGTGTTTGTGTGAACAGTGGGATACACAAGCACATATCTTTCTTGCAAGGCTCTTTTCCCCCCATGAGAATTATGAACAATAGAAACATTCTTAGAAAATACTTAATGGGGTTTGGAGCCAAATGAACCTTTGTGCAGTTGCAGTGCATAATTGTGTGAAAATACAGGATAACCTCAGTGCCAAAATATGGGAATGTAGGTAACTGGCTTTAGCATAAAATGCTTAAGAAGTGGAGCAAGTGCTGTATATGTTGTCAGTAAACAATAATACAAGAAATACAACAGTCGGTATATGTATTCTTTTGGTTTTGAGCCTAAATGCAACAAGACATGGCTGGAAGCATTGCTCTCAATGCTTTAGAGCATTACATAAGAAACATAAATACAAAAATTCTGGAGTGCTTCTCTGCCATACAGAAATAGTGTAGCTGTTTTAAAGTAAGTTGCCTGCTGAAGAGATCAGAGTATGGCTCAAGTTTAGGTTTTGCAGTTACAGTTTAGTGCAGAGGATGACTGAAATGGAATGGGAGATACATTTGGGCTGTATCAAAATTTGTTTTACACTGTTCTCTCAAATTAGGACTTTGAAAATATGTATGTCTAAGGTCATCTTGATCCGTGCTGTAGGCTAACTTTGAGAAACACTGATATGTATTCATATATGGCTCAATTCTATAAATAACACTTTCCTCAGCACTAGGTAGGGCAGCAGGGTTTTGTTGCTATTGAGGAAGGAAGCTTGGTTCATTGTCTCTGCACCAAGCAGCATTTTCTCCCTCCAGGGACTTGCAGAAGCATCTAGAATGTGTAGGTGTTTCTTTAATCTTGGAGAAGGAACTTATTAAGCTTTCTGGTGCAGAACTATATGAGCCACTTACTTTTAACAGATGTTATCTGCGTGAGTAGGGAGTTGCAGGGCTGGTAGACATTTGTGGCATTCAACAGTTTAAACAGTTTTCAGGTTTGAACATATGCCTTTGCCTTGAAAATCTGAATAGTTTCAAGTATTTTATGTAGTAGAAAGGTGGTTCAATGGTGAGGTTGCTGCTCTGGGACTTGGGAAACAGGTTCAGCTCACTGTGTTGCCAAAAGCTTCCTGTGTGGCCTGGGACAAGCTGCTTCTCCGTCCCTCTGTTCTCATACTGAAACTGCAGAGCAGTAGCAGCTCTCTGCATCGCACAAGTGTGACCAGGAATGTCAGTCAGGTTTTCATGTGTTCAAATGCTGTACTAAAGCGGGGCATACAGCTCCATTGTGGTAGGAGGAGGGAGAGGCTGTTAGAGACTGCCCAAGGCAAAAGCCAGGGAAAACTCCATGAAGGAAGAGTAGTATCAGAAAAACAGGGAGGGGGAAAAAGTTTTGACTGGAAATTTCATGGATCACTTAAAATCAGAGATAGCAAATCCTTAAAGCTTTTTGGTGCACTGCATTGCTTTGTTTATTTAACAGAGGATAAAATCAGGGTTTAAATACCTAAATGAACCAGGCAATTCTTCTCTATTATGATTCTGCCACACAGGAAACAATAGCAGAGCTGTCTCTGTTCCTCTGCTGACTGTTCTTGTCTTTGGAAAGTGCTTTTAATTCTATTAAAGGCTTATTCCATACTAGCTTACCATTAAATCAATTTTGTTCATTTGTACATCTAGCATGATAGGCAGAATCTCTTCAATTCAGTCTGATTTGTTGACTTTTCATGTGAAAGAGGTTGAGAAAAGGTAACACCTCTATCTCCCCACTCCCTCAAAGGGGAAAAGCGTTTGCAGCCACCTCTAAAGCGTGATGTCTTTAGTAACTTGATAGAGTTAAAAGTATTTTGGGTTTAAAAATCCTTCTGTTGGAAATATTAAATGGTATTGTCATTGCTGTAAACTGAAAACTGAAACTGAGACTAGACAGTTGTTATCAAGCTTTGCAAATGTGTTTTCATTGTTGAGAGTCAACACTCCCAGAACAGTCTCTGTCTACTGACAGATAGGTGATAAATTCATTAGTTTAGTATGAAATTGTTTTGATATGTGTGCTCTCTGTGAGTACTTTGATACCCACCACATTTACATCCCTTGTCCAAGAAAATGTGTTTGAGCTTGTTCAGACTAGTGACTTAATTAAGTGTGCTGCTGTTAAGCACTAAAACAGTTACATGGCAGGTTTGTTCTAGAAGTGAGCAGCCCTCTTAAACTTCACTTCAAAAGATGTTGTTAAATATATTGGTTAACTCCTTAGGGAGGTGTATAACAACAAATGGGAACTTAGGGTATACTAATAATTCATCTAGTGAATTATTTCTACTGCCTGACTGTGCTAGTGCTGCAAAGTGAGGGAGCAGTGCTGTGTGGAGACCTCAAAGCAGCTTCCAGTATTTGAAGTGGCCTATAAGGATGCTGGAGAGGGACTCTCCCTCAGGGACTGTAGCGATAGGACAAGGGGTGATGGGTTCAAACTGAAATAGGGGAAGTGCCGGTTAGATCTAAGGAAGAAGTTTTTTACTGTGGAGGTGTTGAGGCACTGGCACAGGTTGCCCAAAGATGTAAATGCTTCATTCCTGGCAGTGTTCAAGGCCAGGTTGGACAGAGCCTTGGGCGACATGATCTAGTTTGGGGTGCCTCTGCCCATGGTAAGGGAGTTGGAACTGGATTATCTTAAGTTCCTTTCCAACCCAAACCATTTTGTGTTCTTGCTTCAAAAGTATTTCTCCTTATGCAGGACTTCAGGATTTGGTCATGTTTATTTTTCCTCATTAACCTTTTTTTCTCCTTAAATTCACTTACACTGCCTTGCCCTGATGTTCAGGTGGAGGAACAGGCTTTTTTAGGGGGCTCCGTTTGTAACTTTCTTGAGGGAAGACTTTAGTACAGTATGTTGAAACCCACTCTGTTGCATGCTCTTGGTAAGTTCAGGATTTCCAGGCATGTTGTTACACATACACAGGACTTGTGATTCTTGTGGAGTATTTCCGCCTTGCTGTGTATAGGTCAGGCAGCAATCTTGCTGAGCGCCAGGAGCCTGATGACTTCCTGCTAGTATTGGGATTACTCTGTAGGTGGAGCATTGTTATTCTCCATAGTCATTGTAATTTATGTTGTGAGAAACACCAGTGTCCATGTAGGACAACAGCTGTGCCGTAAATTGGTATTTGTGTCATTGAACAAGGAAGAAGAAAGGTGAAGGTCAGCAACTGGCCATGGGTTGTACCTGATGTGAGGACAATTCCCTGTGCTCACAGCGTGTTTCTAAGGAGAAAGCTGCTAGAAATTAACTGCATGAGAAGTTATAGTGAAGTATGTGCTTCAAGTGTGTGCTGGCCCCATGTTTCAAAACCTATCACTGCAGATAAGCTTTTATGTTATGGAATTTATCTCTGTGTCAGGTGAGACTTTTATTAAAAATATCAGAGCGGGATTTCATTTTCTTAATTTAAGGAGTATAAAAAAAGGCGGGAGGGAGGTAATGACCTGTAAACCTTGCCATTTGATGCGAGCTCAATTTTCTTCTCCCACCATGGTAAGCAGGAGCTGACATGTTTTGTAAATGACTATTGGTTCACTTACATGAATCAGGCAAAGACTTTTTCCTAAAGAACTTTGATTAAACTTGTGCTCACTGAAGAGCTGAGATTGCTCCTAGTCACTGTGAATCCTGGTATGGCTGATAAATAAGCTCTGTTCTGGAGGAGGTATCTGGTCTGGTGTATTGAGCATTCTGGCTGGCATAGTGGTTTATGCAATGAACTGAACACGGTCTGTGTTGTAAAGTCCCACGTATTAAAATCACAGTGAGGTGAAATCTTCTTGGCAATAATTTTTACTTCCCAAAGTGTTAACGTAAATGAACCATTGAATTGGGTTTTTTTCTGCATTGAATTTGCTAAATTAGATCTGTAAAATCAAATTTGATACTCAGTTACTTTGTGTGCTTTGGTTTCATTAAATCCTTATACATTCTTTAAAAAGGTCAAACCAGGTATTCATCTGATAGTGTTCTTTTCATTATTTGATACTTTAAATGAAGTGAAAAAAATTAGTTATTTACAGGCTTGGGTAGACTCCACAGTTTGGTTAGGAGTGTTTAAAATTACATGCTTGCTTGCTTTGTTCTGAGCTCACTGCAAACCAAGTTGTTAAATGTGTTCAGGTGCTCTAACATGCTGCGCTACTAGTAGATATATGTGATGTGAAATCACTCTTCACAGGTATGCAGCCATTCAGAGCTGACATTAGAGTGTCTTAAATATGTACAGTTCAATGGAATTAGTCTGAGTATGATATTCATAGAATCACAGAATGGTTTGGGTCGGAAGGGACCTTAAGAACATCCAGTTCCAAGCCCGTGCCGCAGGCAGGGACACCTTCCACTAAAGCAGCTTGCTCCAAGCCCCTGTGTCCAACCCGGCCTTGAGCACTGCCAGGGATGGGGCAGCCACAGCTTCTCTGGGTACACTGTGCCAGTGCCTCAGCACCCTCACAGGGAAGAACTTCTTCCTTATATTCTAGCATTTAAATTCGGAACTTGCCTTTGGATCTATATGTAAAAGGTGATCTTTTACTACTGCAACACTTGTAAGCTTCCCTCTGTTTGGCTTCTACCCAATGTTTTCAACAGAATGTTTTGGTGCTACTGAGGCAGATGTTTTTTATTTTCTAAGTAGTGCTTTCAGTATGAATTGGACATGCTCTTATGCACATGCTGCTATTTCTTTAACAATGTAAGAGTACACTGTGAAAACTGAAGAAGATATTTCCAACCTGTGAATTTCCTAACCAGCTGGCCTCTTCATTTTTTTTGCATACTTCACAGGAAGAAGGTCTGTGTTTGTTTGTGCTGGTGAGTCTGTAGCCAGGATTTGAAGTGAGAATCAGCAATACCGCCTCAAAAAATGGCAAGCTTATTCTTTAACCAGGCTCATCTTCTTTTTGTATTGAACTTTCTCAAGTCAAACAAGCTTCATTGGAAGTTGTAGATTTATGGAGATAGTTTTTGGTCTTCAAATCCATTGCAGTGATTTTGAGACTCTTGGCCTTTCGTATTTGAAGACAAGTTTGGGTTGGATTTGAAATAGCTGGCACTGTGTGGAATCTGAGTTCTCAGAGTCATTGGCCCAGATGAAGCAGTTACCAGCAACTGAAATAAAACAGGTTTTTTTACTAATGAGTAACTAGCAATAATACTAAGTAATCCTAGTAAGTAATGTGCTTATTCCCTGCTTAGTTTTTAATTTGCTTTAGTTGTAATGAATGGAATAATTTCTATAGGCTAATGCATGTAAGCATTTTCAAGAACAGGGATCTAATTTGTCACATTTGGATTTTCACATACAGCACTTCTTTAAAAGGCTCATAATATTAGAAATAATTATAACTAATAATCAACTCTGAACTTGCATTATTAAGCATTAACTCCGTAACTGAAATTAATAAGCTTTAAAAATTGGGTTTGAGGATTGTATAAGTCAAAGTGAATGGGCATAACTGCATTTTGTTTTCCTCATCTCTGGTTATATGTCATTTTGAGTAACTTTGGATTACCTAAATTCAGTATGAAGTGGTGAAAACTGTACTTCTGACTGTTGTAAAAACTTCGCCTTATTGAATATACTCTTTTATTGTCTTTTAACTTTGTTATTTTCCTTTATTGCTTTCCAGGCTAGAGTCATCACTCATAAGTTATTAATAGATACATTTTCAAGAGTGTCTTTTATAATGGCCCCAGTGCACAGAAGACTTCCTTTGATTTGCATTAGCTCAGTGCATTTAGAGGGACAGTTACAATACTTGGTTTATCTAGGCAAAAACCATTAATAGATAAGGTTTTTGTTATGGCTGTCTTAAGAGATCAGTGATAGAGAGGAATTTTGCCTCGCGTGCAGTGTATTTCCTCATTTCACCATATCCCAGAGTGTTTGGCTGCTATTGCAAGTACCTAAAAATGGAGGGAAATAGTTAAATTAAGAGCGTGAAATGTCACTTACAGAAATTCCTGCAGATGTTTTTGAGGAAGTACCAGTCTTGTTCCATTGTAAAGCCTACGGATCACTATTTGAAATGGGCCAGTAGATGATGGATTTGGGCAACTTCAGAACATTTTCTTTTGGATTCCAATCTTCCCCTAAAACATACTGGTATTTTTACCTGGATACAGGTAACTTTACTGCAGTTTAGTCAAAGGATGAAGTGGTTGTGCATGGATTTGATGTCATTGTCTGTAGTGAGTGATTGTGGTTCTCTGAGCAGCGTCTGAAGCTGGGAGGCTGTGCAAAACCTTAGCTGCCAGTGCAGTAGGGAAAGAGGTGGTGCTCTATGTTCATGCATTCTTTGTGCGTGTTAGCTTCATCTCAATTCAGTTTGAGCCAAGTGTTTCTTATTGGCATATTATTATACCAAGGGTCTTGAGGTGCTGCAGGTTTTACTGGATTCAGTGTGTAGTGATATATCAGCAGTATGGTTTGATGCATTTCTGTTGTAAATTGTGTATTTTAATAAATGTTGGTTGAATGTGCATGGTGAATACACCTGGGATTAATGCCGCGGAATTTAAGTCGTAGATAATATGGAATATGGCTGCCCCATCCCTGGCAGTGTTCAGGGCCAGGTTGGATGGGGCTTGGAGCAACTGGGTCTAGAGGAAGGTGTCCCTGCCTGTGGTAGGGGGTTGAAACTGAATGAGCTTTAAGATCTCTTCCAGCACAAACCAGTCTGGGATTCTATGATTCTATGAATAAAATTATAGTCTTGACTTGAAGAAGTACACTTTAAAAAGAGGGAATAGTTGGCTTACCCTGATTTAACAAGTCTTTCAGGAAAATAGCAGATCAGATGTGTTTTGAGGACAAGATGATGTCTTAGACGGAAGTTCAAGATAAAGGCTGCTGGCTTGTTAGATGATTCATCAGTGCAGATGATGATTCTTCCAGGTTGTGGCCTGGCTGGAGGTTGTGTCAGGTACTGGAACAGGGATGCATTGTTTGATATGCCCCATAGTTTGATCAGGGATAGGAGAGGCTAGTGCTACTGGTGCTTATTTCATGTTGTTTAATATTGAAGTTTAATTTCTTATGCTTAGGAATTCTCTTCCAGGTGAATAGTGGCCTTTTGCAGCTGCCTTTTTCCTTCTTGACCACTTTGGAACCTAAACTTGGGGATCAGCATATCCTGGAGACTTCCAATTCTCATTTGTAGGTGTAGTTAAAACATTACTAATAGTTTCATAACACTTCTAGCAAATCAAGGTCATGTTTTCTCTGCTTAGCAGAAGCATACAGTGTCTGTTGTACAATCCAGAGCAAAAATGATTCAGTAAAGAGTCTTTGGGTAATTTTTAAACAATCAATCCTAAATTATATTTGATTGTCATCAGAAATGAACCTAAGTCATCTCTCCAGCTCCTGGATTAGTGTTTTTCTGTCATGTTTTGAGTATTTATCAGATTGTGGCTTTAAGGGATTTGGAAAAGATGAGCAGAGACATTGTCTCTCAGTTTAAATTATCTGTGCAGTGTTCTGCCTCTCCTTGAAGGGTTTCAAGGGGCTGAAAATAAAGGAGTTTAAGCAACTGTCCTGGAAGATTTATATGACTTGTTTTCTGAGGCTGTTCTGAGCTGCTTGTCTCAAGGTTGGATTTTTACCCTTCCTTCTTTTTTGTCCTGAATGTATGCAAGAAGAAAGCTTTCATTGCTGTGTTCAGGGTATCAGCAGGACAGTCTGAACTCATCCCTTACCCTTGGGAGTCAGTAAATGGAGTAAATGGTCAGTAAAAGTGATGACCAACTGGAGAGTAGCTGATTTACAGCAGGAAGCTGATAGTAATTGCTTAGGCAAAAGCCAAGAGCACTCGATAATGAAGCTGTCCCTGGAAGTGCAGGAAGGCTTAGGGATTGCTGGAATTCTGCTTGTCTTCCCTTTGTGGCTATGGAGCTAGTGTCAATAGCAGAGCTTAAAAAGGGGGTGGGGAGGAGGGATGGGCATGACTCATGGCATCATTTTATATTTATCAACTTGTAGTTTTATGAATGCTGTTCATCATTTCAAAGAGATGACTAAGTAGGTAATGTATGTTTCTTAATCTTCTTAGCTCATAGAAAAGGAACCCCAAAGTCACCTCTTGTGGTAGGTTAAATCCAAAGTTCAAAATGTCCATACACTAATAAAACAGGAAGTAGAAGTGTTACTCTAAAGAAATAATAATGATGATAAAATTATACACAAAGCTTGGGAAAAGCAAGTGTAAAATAAAGCTAGAAGGTATTAAGGAGCAGTGTTCATCTTGCTTTATTGCTTAAGCTTTCAGGTAGGTAGTGCAAAGCCTATTGCATAGTCTTTTATTTGTATGAAGTTCCACTTCCTTTAGCAAGCTGGTGGTCCATGGGTTATGCTTACTTGTGGGAATTCATAGAATCATAGAATAGTTAGGGTTAGAAAGGACCTTAACATCATCCAGTTCCAACCTCCGTCTGTAGGCAGGGATGCCTCACACTAGATCATGTCACCCAAGGCTCTTTCCACCCTGGCCTTGAACACTGCCAGGGATGGAGCATTTACCACTTCTCTGGGCAACCTGTGCCAGCGCCTCATCACCCTCATATGAAAGAGCTTTGTTATATCTAACCTGAACTTCCCCTGTTTCAGTTTGAACCTATCACCCCTTGTCCTATTGCTACAGTCCCTGATGAAGAATCCTTCTCCAGTGTCCTTGTAGGCCCCAGTTGAGCCTTAGCTGTCAAAAGAGAGATTGGACTGTAGATATGTTACCTTGCATGCCACTTAATAGCCTTGTATAGACTTTGTACTTGAAGATACAGAGGCTGCAGTCAGTCTGTGAAGGAGGTGAACTCAAGAACAGGTGGTGGTGTGAAACTAAAAATAGAAGTTAATGTAGGAGAGCTGAAGCAGTGTGTTATAAATGGTGAAAGTGAGATGCTTGTGTGCCTCTGCAGGTTTGCTTGTGCAGTCATGCATTCACAGCGAGAGACAGGGAGAAGGTGAGCTGTGGGTTTTAGTTAGAGTGGCGCTCAGAAAGCTGGGCAGCCTTCAGTTTGTGATAGAAGTGTTGAGGAGTGTTTTCTCAGAGGAAAAGAAGGGGAAATCTGAGAGAAGATGGGCTGGTGATGTATGTACCTACTTATATTAATACATTGCCACTGGAAGGATAAGGCTTCCAAAATAAGTGAGACCCGTTTGGATTAGAGCACAGCCTTCCAAGAAGGGATTTTAAGGAGCTGAGAGTTTTCTGAATTCTTACATAGGAACGTCAACACACGCAATATTTTAGCTTCCAGTGGATTATGGTAAAAACCAAGAAGGAATAAGCCACAGAGATATTTTTTTGTGAAGTAGCACTATGTCATTGTCCCACATCCCCTCCCTCCCCTGCACCCTGGGGAGGGAAGGCAAAATAGAATGAAATTGTATGGGATCTGTTACAGGTTTGATGCCTTCAGCTTTTGTTTCTAAGAAATAATGATATTTTTATAATACTTGATTTAAAAGTGGGCAGAAGAGTTACTACACTGTTCTGTGCTGCAGAAAGTAACTACTTGTGCATGTGATAAGAGCTGTAAAACATCTGCAGGCTTGGAAATTCCAGTTTTATAATCACCTGAAATAATAATTCCATTAAAAACAAATCTCTGTGTAAAACAGGATCTGTATCTTGAAGACCCTTTCAAATAAGTTGTTAGGTGGATGCTGTTCCAGCCACATTTCCAGCCCTGAGGAATTAACATTGGAGTTCTGCAATTCTTTTTGTGAATCTTTAGAAGCAATGTGGTAATT
This sequence comes from Psittacus erithacus, assembly GCA_009867235.2. Lineage (NCBI taxonomy): Eukaryota > Metazoa > Chordata > Aves > Psittaciformes > Psittacidae > Psittacus > Psittacus erithacus. The sequence goes on from WYDI02034440.1 coordinate 23,689, forward strand.
CTGTTGTTGGTTTTTTGGTCTCTCTGGAGTTGCCAGGAAGGGCATTTATAGTAGTGGTGGTTTTGTCATGGACGTTCAGTTGCTTTAGGAACTGGAAGAAAGGCACAAATTGATTAGTTTTATATGCACACTACAGCCTGTGGTTGGTTAATGAATGCTGAATGGAATTGGTATTAATTTACAGTGGAATCTTGCCAAGGTGTGATGTGTTGGAAGCAGGCTTTTAAAATTGGAAAACAATTGCAGGATTCTGTTTGATTTCAATTTCATAATAAAGCTAGAGGATTTTTTTTATCTCTTTTTCTTCAAGAGCATCAGTCCAGTAGAGGACAGTAATCCCATGGGGAATTTCAGACTAATCTGAAGAAAATGGCATTTTACAACTGAAATTTTTCAGTTCATGATAGTTTATCCTGTATTTTCATCAGAGGACAGAGGAACTGCAGATGGTGTCATTTTGTAGGCTAGAAATGGTTTCTATTGAAATAGAAAACCTGTATGAATTTAGGGGTGTTTTTCGTATGAAAATTGATTTATTGACCAAGAAGAGAAAGCATCTTGATTTTTGTGGTTTGTCCTATTGATTATTGGAGTATTTAGCTAAGTGTATGCTTAAAATGGAGCATTTTGAGTGTCCTCCTTTCATTTTCTTAAAAGATTTTTTGAAACATAGATTCTCCTATAGGGGAGAACTGCTTTGAAAATTCAGTTGGTTTTCTTCAAGAATTCTTACATCAATTTGTGTCTTGTTTCAAACTCAAGTTTTCCTTAGTTCATTTTCTTCGCATCTGCAGGCAACACAGCTTGAGCCTGCTCAAAACAGGAAACCAGCCACCAATATTGGCTTTTTTTAGGCACAGTGCTTTTCTGGGCTTTAGAAGCTGTTGATATTAGGCTGAAATGGTGTCCTGGCAGGGCTATATATCTGGTTGAGGGACCACTGGGCACAGCTTAGGACAATACTGGTAGGTTACAATTTATATAGTCATTTAAATGGAAACAGTGTGGGATGCCAAGTTCTGCCAGCTTAGAGGTGTCATTTAGAGAACATCTACCCTTAAGCTTGCCCCTAGCTACAGATGTGCTTATGGTGAGATGTTGCTTCAGTGTGAAGTGATCCCAAGAGCCAGCATGTGAATTACTGATGAATGTTCGTTATAATTATGCCATTTTCTTAAGAGTGCTCAAGTGTTTGGGTTTGCTGTTACTTATAACTTGGTTACAGAACTTGGCTTAGATCCGCAATGTTTAAATTGTAAGGAACGTACCAGTAAAATTTAGACTAGCTTAGAAAATTTTGTTACTTTATTGAACAACCCTATGCCTTTGAAGATTTAAACATAAATGCAAACCTTAAATATGGAGATGAACCTTTTGGAGACAGAAAGAAAAACAAAGCAGTGAGACACTTAATGGAGTGGTTGTACACAACTAATGTCCTTGTAGCTATATAGAAAATGTCTTGCATCTCAGTACAAAGTGTGTTAACTTTGTTATGCACAAGAATGCATTTAACTTCAGAATTTAACAGCTTATATTAAAAACCACTCAAACCACAAATGTTTTTAATAGTTTGTCATCACCATGATATTATAATCTCTTCAACTACTGAATTCAGATTGGCAGATCTGGTCCCTGATGCCAGGCTTGATGTGTCAGACTTGAGTTTGCGTCAGAGGATTAGTTTGGTGTTGGGTACAAAAAAGATTAGTTAGTTTACAAATTGAGTTGACTTAAAATTGTCCAGTATGGTATCAAATTCATAATAATAGATTTAAAGAAAAATATTTCTCAAAGTGGTTGAAGCAAAATTTGACTGGTATTCTACTTAGTCATATAAAATGACAGCTGTAAAAACAAGCATATGTCTACATGTTTGTGTATTTGGTCCCCCAAACTAAATGTATGCTTATCTGCATACCTAATTCCCCCAACAACTTTAGAAACCATATATCATGTTTTATCATATATACTGTGGTATATCAATAGCTAGATAGTTATCAAGTGTCTGCCTTGTGTGCGTGTGTGTATAACTATTTAAATTGAATAAGGAAATAGTAAAGGTAGACAATTTTAAGGAATATTAAAAAGAAACTTCCATCTTACACAGTGAAAGCTGGAAGCTGTTATGAAAAATGTGAAGTGCTTAAACCTTTTATGGCTCATGTTTAATATTTTTTGACCTGTAGTATTTCTGAGTTATGTATTATATTTCTGTGGTTTGTAACAAAATGGAAAGAAGGCTGAATTGTTTCTTCCCTGCCCTGAGAAAGGTTGGCACCGACCTGATTTTTATCATATTTAAATGTTGAGTTATTGCCATTTTTAGCTGAGTATGCAAATTTCCCTTTGGTCTTACATGGCTCTGAAGGTAAAATGACTGTCCTGTAAAATAAAAGGAAGCAAGAAACCATGATGCAATAGCTTGCAGCAATACAGAGCCATAAAAGGTGAAGCAGGCGAAATGAGGAAAGGTGGTCAGCAGGATGGATTTATAGCTCTTATTTTTTTAAAGCAAAACAGCAAAAAAGGCAAGCCTCCTCCCACCAAACCCCAAAATAAAACCAAAACCAAGCCTACAACCCTCAAACTTAGTACCACAGGGATATGGAGGAGTTCAGTTTTGAGTTAGCAAGTGCCTTCCCATCTTTGCTGCTGCATGTACAACTTCATTTTGATTATTATTCATTGTGTGAGGATGAAAAATTGGCTGTGCTTAGACATTGTTAGCCATCCTTGTAGGAGAGGAGAAAAATGTGAGCAATGTTTCTAAAAGCCTTTTTGTTGAATTTGCCTAAGCAAAATAAGAGATATCAATGTTGGCAGTAAAGCTGCTGACAAAGATCTTTTCTTGACCATGAAAAGCAGTGTGGAAGACGGAAGTATAAACCGAGTATTAGCTCAACTTTGCAAGTTGTGGAGGAGAATCTTTGGTTACTCTGTAGTGATCTTGTAGAAGCTAGTCTTGATGCCTATCAACTACTTACCACTTGTGTCTTTGCACTTAGGGTATTAGGTATACTAAGTATATGCTTCAAAGAAGTAGGAGAGACCTATCTGAAAACTCAGTGGTGATAGCGGGAGAAAAACAGCTATGCTTCCCTTACTCTTCTGTAGAAATTTCTTTAACTATGAGTTGAAACTGCTCAAAATGTCGTGGGTAGGCCTAGAACAGGCTTAAAGTTAGTAAGGAGGAACTTTGCTTGACTTCTATGATTTTGTTCTGCAGTGTGATGTCCAGGGTCAGAAATGCCTTATGTGGATCGTCAGAATCGCATCTGTGGATTCCTGGATATTGAAGAAAATGAGAATAGTGGGAAATTTCTGCGGCGGTACTTCATTCTGGACACACGAGAAGACAGCCTGGTGTGGTACATGGATAACCCACAGGTGAGGTATTCTTGGCAGAAATTTCTTGGCTCTCTCCCTATTTCCATGTTTTCATATGAACAAATTTACTTAAGAAAAATGGGGTTCAGTATTGGCTTATGGACCTGAAAAAGAGGGGGGAAAATGTAACATAAATAAATAGTTGTAAATCAGTGTTTCTTGTATGTGCAATCTTTTAAAGAAATAATATAGTTCATATTTATATTTAAAATATTACCAATTGCACTAAAAATGTAAAACATTAACAGAAACTTAAACATCAGTGAAATATCTCCCATATTAAGACAGGCTGAGAAAACTGAGGCTGTTCAGCCTGGAGAAGAGAAGCTGTGTGGAGACTTCATAGAAGCCTTCCAGTGTCTGACGTGGGGCTACAAGGATGCTGAGGAGGGACTCTTCATCAGGGACTGTAGCAATAGGACAAGGGTTGATGGGTTTAAACTTAAATAGGGGAAGTTCAGGTTAGATATAAAGAAGTTCTTTCCTGTGAGGGTGGTGAGGCACTGGAATGGGTTACCCAGAGAAGAAGTAAATGCTCCATCCCTGGCCGTGTTCAAGGCCAGGGTGGACAAGAGCCTTGGGCAACATGATCTAGTGTAAGGCATCCCTGCCCACTGGAGGGGGCTGGAACTGGATGATCTTAAGGTCCTTTCCAACCCAAACCATTCTATGATTCTGTGAACATCAGTGAATTCCCAATATGTGGAATCTAAGTATTGACAGGAGGTTTAGGGATAAGATAGGAATCTGAATTTGATCCCATGTAGAAATCGGTCATTAGTTTTGAACCATGATGTACTATATATTAAGTGCATTAAGTATTCATTACAGGTTCTCTCAGGCACTAGTTCTTGCTGTATTATACAACCAGATCACATACTTGTTTCACTACACATATCTTGTAATTAACCTGTAACCTTTTGTGGAGCTATGCAGTTTTCCTTATGTGGGTCAGTTACCTGTTTCACATTACTTTACCTCAACAAAACCAGTCATTGAAAAGCAATTTCTAATGATGTTGCAGTTTCAGTACAGCATGAATGATAGATGAATAAGAAAAGCTTGTATCCATCATGATGAAGAGCATCCTTTATGTAAAAGCTACTTTTACCGTGTAAATGCATCAGTGTGTTTTCTAGCACAGGGGAGAACAGATAATTGCTTAAGATTTGGGTACAGAGACAGTGAAAGCACAGCATCTGGGTCAGTCTGCCAGGAGAATACTCATGTACCATTCTGCCAGGAAGACCAGAGTTAAAACGCAGTAGAAATCTACTGTTCAAAGGAACCAACAGCAAAAAAAGACGTTTAAACAGTGTGCAGCCCCATGAATGCTACTTGTGACTGGAGCATTCAGCAGCTCTTACTGAGGAGAAAGAAGAAAGAATTTCTGGAAAGAGGAGATCAAACACTGAGATCAACCGTTTAATCTCAGCGAATGAGATGAAGCAATTCTTTTCTTCAGTTTCTCCTGTGATCTAAGCAGGGCATGTGGACAAAAACTTGAAATGCTGTAGAAATTGAAATTCTTCAGGGTTTTAACACTAATATTTGCACTGCACACCTCATAGAGGTTTTAATTTAGACTTTCTTATGTATTTTATAATGTTAGCATCCACAGACAAATGAAAGGGTGCCTTGTAAGAGGCATGTTGAAGCTGCTTGATGTTCTTCCACTGTTCAAGTTTTGAAGAGCTGTGGAGTTTTTATAGAGCAACTATGTTGGAGATCACTCTAAATCCTTGAAGTGATGAAACTCTTCATGTAAAATAAGTCTGCAGCATGCAGAATTTCACTGGGCTCTTTGTTGCTGATAGAAGCGCTTTATTTGTAGCTGTGAAGATAATGGCTTTAAGTCCGCACTATTATCCTAATATAAAACTGGTATATGCTGGGGTGTAAATACTTTAGATAAAGTAAAAGTTAATTTATTTGGGCAGAATGAAAGGAATTATTTTTTAAAAAATTCAGTGTTACCAGTCTATAGTAAGCCTATAGTAAGAACCAACTTCTTACTGTTGAAATATGAATGGAGTATAAACCAATATTCATCTGTCTTTCTGACTGTACGTAGCATTAAATCTCCTCTTTGGGACATACATTAGACCCTATGGAATAGTGAAGAGCACTTCAGCTGGGGATCATTGAGCAGACACAGTATCGTTCTTAGGGCTTCCAGGGAGGCCTGTAGTGGGAAGCATGATATTGCAGCATAAAGGGCCATGACAGGACAAGGGGAATGGCTTTAAAGTAACAGAAGGGAGATTTAGATTAGATAATAGGAGCTCTTCCCTGTGAGGGTGGTGAGGCACTGGCACAGGGTGCCCAGAGAAGCTGTGGCTGCCCCATCCCTGGCAGTGTTCAAGGCCAGGTTGGACACAGGGGCTTGGAGCAAGCTGCTCTAGTGGAAAGTGTCCCTGCCCGTGGCAGGGGGTTGGAACTGGATAAGCTTTAAGGTTTCTTCAACCCAAACCATTCTAGGATTCTATGAAAAAAGTAAATGGAAAACAACACTATTTAAATGAATAAGGAAGACTGTTCCATTAGAATTAATGAAAGTGTTAACCATATTTTGTGTTGTTCAGTTCTTTAACTCCTGTATTTCTAAGCTACTAGCTGCTTGTGAACACTAATGTGAATGTTAAGACTAATAGTATGTTAAGCAAGGACGTGAAAACAACTGAGAGCTCCTTTTTTGGATATATATACTGAGGCTTAACTGCTGCTTTGGGAAGTGCCATGGTCTTTCCCTACAATTACTTTAGGATTAAATGAAAAGATGTGATTTTTTCAGTCCATTCGGAAAATATGTGAAGCAGCCTTTGAAGTATCTGACGTAATAGATGAATGTCACTTCTTGTCTCTTCCGCCTGCCCTGGTCAAAATACATAAGACTCTACCATCTGTTAAGGAAAAAGTATCCTTTCCGGATTTCCTGGATGCAGACCTGCAAGAATCCTTTTTCCTCTAGTAAAATACATAAACCTCTGAAACAATTACTATTTGTATTGTTTCTAGCAGTCTTTCTGTTTTCAGTTGATTAACAGATGTGTGTACAATAAACAAGTAGTTTAGATCCTGTTCCAAGCATACATTGTGTATTGTCTATAAAAACACATAGGATTTTCTTTTTGTTTGGACAATTACTTGCTTTTTATGCATAAACACTGACTGTGAGATGAGAATAAACTAGTTTCACTTTGTAACATGATTTGTTGCAGAATCTTCCCTCTGGATCTCCACCTGTGGGAGTCATTAAACTTACCTATATTTCAAAGGTAAGATAATGCATAAGACGCTTGGTGCTAAATTATTAGTGAGGACTACAGAAGTCCTCAACTTTAGACAGCTTCAAATGCCTTTTACGTAGCGCATGAGAAGCCTTTTGCTTGTCTGCTGCTCCTGAATTCTAGAGAAGTGTTACAGACACTTCAATGGTACCGGGTTAAAATAAGAACAGACTAATTACGCTGTTGTCTGTGTCTGTTTTGTGGTTTCAAATGGCAGCTCTTTGTGCTGCATAGTATTAATATTTCTGAACTGTATGTTTCAGTTCTTTTATGAGTATTTGAATTCTAGTTAGTCCTGGAGAAAAGACAGGCTCTTTATGAAGTGGAATATTAAGTCTTTGGGTGTGATAATTTGCAAGTAATAATGTTCCTTAATAGAACAGTAAAGTTTCTAGCTTTTACTTAGTTCTTTACACTTTATGTACACTCACATGGAAATATGTCTGAAGGAAAACTAAGAAAGCCTCCATTAAATTTGTAGTGGGTACTGTATTAACAAATAAGTGGAGAAAAATAATTGACCTCCTCTTGGTCTGCTCATTTCTCATCTTTCCTTTGTTTTTCATGTTGTCGTACTGAATCTTCCCACCTTTCTTTTTATTTCTTACTCTTGTAAAATACATTATTCATGCTTCTTATATTATAAGTACAGAAATGTCTGTGGAGACCTGTTTATGTCCTTCCTGGTTTCCTTCTTCTGGGCTTACTTTTCCTCAGACCTCACTGTTGTCCCCTTCAGAAATCTGTACCCTTGTGTCTCACTTTTAATGGGAGCAGAAGTGGTCACCTGTGCCTGTGTGTACCTTTGCCACAGCTCAAATGCGCCTCCTGGGTGGATCCTCTAACTTCTCATAGTTCTTCTAGTTATGTTGTATGTGGTTTTTCCTGTTTCTGGCCCAAAAAAGGGGTTTGATGTGACAGGCTGCTTTGCCTTTTCCCTCAGCCTTGATAGAAGTGCTCTATAATGTAAAAATGTCAATGCCTCTCTTAGAACAGGACTCCTGCTTCTCTTCTACCCCAGCACTACAACAATTTAGAGACTCCTGAAGTGGCTGCTATTCTTTTCATATTAATGAACCAAAATACAACTGATGTCCTTGACAGTATGAAATGTCCTTGAATCTTCAGTTCAGCTGAGATGCAAAACTTCAAAATACAAGTGTTAAAAGTTGAAGTGCTATGTTTCCAGTTTTCAACATTTGGTAATGAATCCTTCTGCTTAAGGAACAGGAACATGTGGCTTAAGCTGTCTCTTCCCATAGGTTGCACATCTTGAACTGAATTTTATGTAGTATATCTTGTTATGTCTGTATATCTTTATCTTTATATTTTGCAAACTTGCTGTGTTGCTAATCTTCAAATGTAGCCACTTGAAAGAGAAAAATGTGATATCTGATGTACATTTTGTATGCACAGTGGTATTTATAATCTGAATTTCCTTACTAGGTGAGCGATGCAACTAAGCTAAGGCCAAAGGCAGAGTTCTGTTTTGGTAAGTTCTTGCACACAGCATGTGCATCAAGTACGTTCTTCAAAATCAAATACAATGTTCTGTAATTCACTAGGTGTAGCTGGTGGTGTATAGTTTTAAAATGACTTCTATTCACTGTTTCTTCTTTAGCACGAGGGACATGTTGGCTTCTTCATAAGGTGTTTTTGTGGCTTTTTGTGTTGTAGTTCAATGAGGAGTAGGTGAGAGCTGATTTTCAGATGCTGACATTTTTGAGGCATTATTAAGCTAATGAAAAATGCTGGGTGCTTTCAGAAGCATGGCATGCCTGTTAGCTCTGAAGACAAGTAATTTAGCTATTTCGGTCTGTATTACTGATGAAAAAGTTAATTCATGTAAAGATCCAGTCAGCCAATGCTCTTAAGTTAAATTTCAGCCTCTATTGCTGCACCGAAGAAGAAGAATTTGCTTTTGTGGTATCTGCTAGGTTTCTTGATACTTAAACTTGTTTAAACTTGACTAAAGCTTTAGATAATCTTTAGATATTAAATATTTAGATAATATTAGGTAATAAAAAACCCCTTATACGTAATTTGTACAGAATTTAATATAATTCCATGTTTTTTGACAAGCAGTTGGCAGTCAAAAAAGTGTGTGTAGAGACTGGAATCAGCCTCTGCTCTGTTTATGAATAACCATTCTCTGTGGCTGCATTCATACAAGACTTCCAGCTGAGGTGTAGGTACTGAAAATGCCTGAAGGTTTAAGACAGTTACTTAAGGTATCCTTTACCATGTGGAGTGTTGTACAGGCCCAGAGAAGGCAACTCCACCAGACTTACACAGTCTCTTTGTTGAAGCTCATGAAACACTTAGTAAATCACCCCTGTGTGTAAGTCTTCAGGGATCCTAGAGTAGCGCCTAGCGTGTCAGTTCAGTGCCATCTACAGATTCCTCTGCACATGCATCTGGAGAGGTGTTTGTCTTTATCAGGTGTAAAGTTGCTCTTGTCAGTGATCCAGCTCTAAAAAGCCTTAATGATGCAAGATGCTAGCTGAAAGCTTTGAATAGTTCTGATTTACTGAAGTGGTTTTGATGCTTTTTAGAAGAAAAATGTACATTTATTGTCATTTTATTTAAATATTGGGAATTGTTTCAGTTAATTTGTTATACAGTTCTGTGTTTTGAGTTTATGTTTGCATCTAATAATGTTTGCTTCATCCACTTTGGGTTGAAAGGTGATAGAATAGTAAAAAGCATATTTCTGGCATGTGTTTGCTGTTAACGATGACCTGAAGAACTGTCATGTTATAGGTAGAGTAGTGAAATCTTTTCAGACCTTAAAGTTCTGGGAAGGTTTTAGTCACTTTTTACCCTAAAAGTCATTTCAACAGAAGTTCTTATAATTTCTGAGAAAACTAACCGTGATGTTTTTACTGCTACACAGAAATATGTTTATCCTTTTTGGATAAAGGTATGCTAGGTGTTGCCAGGTAGATAAATAAACTTACTAAGAAAACACTTTCTCTGGCAAGTTACTGAAGTAAAATAAACTTCCATGTTCTGGCTCTTTTAAAGTTGTTTGGTCCTGAGCATCATATACTTAGTAATCAATACTGATTTTTCCACGTATTTAAATTAAAAATAATAGTGATCATCATAACATCAAGTTTGTTGCAAAGGAGAACAGATACTGATCAGAGGATTAACAGGAGAAATTGTAGAAGTCCCCAGGTATAAAACTTTGTTGCTTACAGAAATTGAGAATAGGAAATGGAGCTGTGGAAAGCTCTGGTAAAATTCAAGGCTTTTTCTGTGTACTAAGAAGACTTGAACAAATTCTGTATGATGCTTAGAAAATAGAAAAACAAGGGTTCTTTTAGAATAAAGGAAACCTGTCAAGTGGATGGATGTATCTTAAAATGACTTTTTAGAAAGAAATACAACTGGATTTTCCATCTGAAATCAAATCTTTTATGAAGTTCTTAAGTTTGTGTTTGTTAACTTTTCACAATGGCTTTCAACAGTTATGAATGCAGGGATGAGAAAATACTTTCTACAAGCCAATGATCAGCAGGACCTAGTTGAATGGGTGAATGTTCTGAACAAAGCTACCAAAATCACAGTAAGTGCTTTAGCAATGTTTTCAAATGGTGACTGTCTCAAGATGCTTAAATGTGCTTTGCCTCCATTTTTCTTATGCTACAGTAGGTTTTTTTTATGTCTACAAACAAGGCTTGGCTTGGCTTTCCAAGAGTTGGAAGACTGTGCAAGACTGTGCACAATGCCCCCAAACTTGAGTTTATTTTACTTTTTGCTTTGGAAATTGGACCAAAATGTGATTATAGTTTTCATTACAGCATATGATGGTTTCTAATAATTTAAAATTAACTCTACACATTTACTATTAATTGAAATATCCAGAAGACACTTGCAAGCAGGGAGAAGACACACATGCATTTGCCTGCTGTCAAAAATGCTTCTTAAGGTGTCACTAAAATACTGAGCAAACACATCATGCCATGTTCCAAAGGCTCTTTCCTTATTTCAAGTAACATCCAGTCAAAGAAACATTAATGCATTCTTCTGATAAGTATTAAATTACTTTCCTGGTTTGTGTCAGGACAGCTGGTTATCACATGATAGAAAACCCCACGCATTACCTCAGTCTTTGCAGGAGGCAGAAGTTATGGTTTTGTTTCTGTCCAGTTTGGGGAAGTGATGACAACTGTTTTGAGAGCATTCCCTTACAAAGAAGGGATGCTGAGCGTGGATGCACACATTCATGTTTGTTGTCATCAACTTTCTCATTTTTAGGTTATCTAAGGATGTTTCTGTGAGTTGTTTGCATTGTTTTAATGCAGCCCTTTCTTTTGAGGTATAAAAATGTTACCACTATTAATAAATAAAAAGCACAGAATCTCATAGCCTTCTCACTTGGGTTTTTCATAAGGAGGACACACCACAACAGAGTGAATAAAGAATTAATGGCATCACATTAGAATTTAATCTGCAAGCTGTTTATCATATGTTTAACTTGCATTTGAAATGGCTGGTGAAGTCATTAGTATTTTTTTGTCTTTGAAGGACCAAGATCATTCAGTTTTGAATTTTCACAAGAGCATTACTTGCTGTAGATTGTAATCCTGCAAGATTTCTTGCATTTTTCAGTATCTGAGTGCTGATAATTTCCAAACAACTATGAACCTCTGCAGACTGGCACATTGTGTACCTGTTTGAGTGCTGTTTGAAAGTGCATTCCTGTCGGATGGTGGTTCTGGGATTGGTCTGTAACATTTTAAGTAGGAGTTTGTGGCAACTAAAGCGCTTAACCCATAAAGCTGCAGCTACAACCGCCTCCTCTTGAAAGGCTGAGGCCCATGATCTGTGTGCAGGAGTAGAAAGTCTTCTCTTTCAGCACCAAACTTGGCTGTGAATAAGGTTCTCTTACCTGTGCTGGCAAAGCTGGGTGTTGTGCAAGGCTATGGGGAGGGTGGAAGTGAGAATGAGCCCAATGACACAGCTGAGCAAGCTGCTGAGTGCCACCTTCACTTGGCCAGGGGGAAGCTGTCCCAGGCTGACATTGTTGCTCTCAGGACTGTTTGTACTTCTTTGCAGGTTGTTTTTCTGTAAAATAAGCAGTCCTGGGCATAGGAACTAGAATCACAGCAGATTATAAAGTAGCTTTGTTTTTGTCTAGATCAGTTCAATTTCAAGTTCTAAATGTGCCACGCTTTTGGATGGTAATTTATTGTGTAAAGACAATTTGCAAGTCCCTTCTTTCTGAAGGAATCTGATGTCCTGTGTAAATATCCAGCAAATTGATGGCTAGGGTATTTTGGTGTGAGATTCTTGATCTCTTTTTCTTGAAGTCACTTCAAATTTACTATATTAACATTAGGGGTGAAAGGAGATGATAAATAAGAATGTCTTAGGTAGCCAGTAAGTGCATTTCTTGAGTTACAGATATTTACTTCTTGCATAAACTCAGAAATTTGAGTAAACATTTTAGATCAAAACACTTATTGGGAAATTAAATTCTTGTGGTGTTTTGATTGCTTTTGTTCCATGTTTGAGAGAATTAAAGCTAATGAGGCTCATTTTGGACAGAATTTAGCAATATACACAGGATTCATGGAGGCAGTACACACAGCCTTTGTGCCAAGTCTTGGAATATGAGTACATATGTCACACTGGTCAGGCATCCTATTTGACACAAGTCTTAATGCTGTAACCCCATATTTATGGCCTTAACATGCTGGCTCTGCAGGCACTGGGGCATCCTCAGTCTAAAGCACTTGCTACTAAAACTGAAAACAAGTGAAAAATAAAGAACCAGTTCTTGTACAGATTAGCAGTGCTTCTTGAAGATCAACTATAGCACTTATGTCAAAGCTGGGAATTGATTTTTGGATGTCAAGGCATCTGGTGAAGTGTCCTTATTGCCACCAGATCTTCCAAGAACTAAAGCCATTGCAACAAGCTTTCATGTAAGCTGTTTCTAGCCTTTTACAATTAGAGAACATTTGTTAAATCCTCCTTAAAGACAAGTGAAACATTCTTGAGTAATGATCAGAGCTTTTTTAAGTCTTCATATAACTTATGTTAATCATAATTTTCCACTTTCAGGTACCAAAGCAGTCTGATCCTCTCTGTCAGATGGATAATGCAAATCGTCAAGCTGAAAGCCCGGGTGGAAAGAAGCAAGTCTCATACAGGACAGAAATTGTTGGTGGTGTTCCTATCATTACACCTACCCAGGTAATATCCTTAAAACAAGTGGGCTGTTGTCTGATAGGGGAAACTTCGTTGTTTGACTGGCAAATAAGTTATGTATCACAATATAGCATGCTCTGAGGACTTATATTTTGATGTGCACCTCTTACTGATACTCACTGGGGCTTTTTTGAGGATTTTATTCCCTTTATAGAAGGTTTTATTCCCTTTATGCAAGAATTATACAAGACTACAAGTAATTACTTGAGTACTGGGGGCTTTTTGCTCAAAGATATTGGTTAGTATGCTGAAAACATCTTGTGTATGTAAAATGAACTGTTGGTGGTAACAGTGCCAAAGCTCTGTCTTCTTTTAACTGCCAGGAAAAGTGTGCAAAGAAGGAGGTGATTATGTCAGCTGGATTATGTCAGCTGCTTATATATACACAATATTATTAGAGGTAATAAGAATGACAGCAGATTAAACTGTTGCAGAAAGGCCTTATGAGATGGCATGTGTGGGCAAATAAGATAGGAAGTGAAATTCAGTGAAAATAAATATGATGTAATGGATTTTTGGGAAAACAATCCTAGTTGTTATAGAAAATACTGGATTATGAAATAACTATTCCCACTTGAGAGGTAAGAGTTACAGTCACACTCTGAAAACATCATCTTAATGTTCAGTAACAGTGAAGGAAAAGACCCACAAATACTAGGAGTTGCTAGAAAAAGAATAAGAAGCAAAACAGCAAATGTTTTTGTTGCTGTGTAAATCCTGTCTTTGACCAGACAGTGATTACTGTGACCGGTTTTGTTTTCACCTTAAGAACAAGAACTGGAAAGGTTCAGAGTAAAATTTGAAGGATAACTGGTCCGTGTGTAACTGTTCCAGTATGAGAGCTATGGGCTTTTAAACAAAGCTAATGGTGTAACCAGGTGAAACAAAGGGAAGACATTCTTCTTTCAGTGAGTAATAAAACGTAAGGTACTCCTTGCCAAAAATGGGATGAATGCCTGAGTTTGAGAGAGTGGGCAAGCTCATGGAAGAAGAATCTATGCAATGGTTAAGATACAGACCTGTATCTGCTTCTGGAGGTTCCCTGAGCTGAAAATAGTTACAGATTGGCTTAATATCGTGTAAATTACATGTATACATCTGAACTGCTTTTAAGTTGGTGAATTCTGATGTGTCTTCCAGTCCTAGAAATAGATTTTTTCCTCTGATGTAGCCACCTCTAGTGTTTTGCCCTTAGTCATGTTATGTGTTTGCACTAAATACATGATATATCTTGGGGTTAGGGCTGTAGTGTTCCTCATTGAGTGTCTGTCAATATTGTTTGAGGATACCCAGCACTTTCTTGGTTTAGTTCTAAATGGAGCTTGCCAAGTCTTCGTCAAGAGCCCTTGGAGAGTCTCATTACTTGTCTTTAGATGTAAGTTGAAGTATTTTGGCCTTTCAAACAAATTGGAAATGGGATTTGTGAACATGGGCTGGTGCAATTCTTCCCTACTACAACTAGCACAGTTATTCTTTGACCTTTAGAGAAAAAACTGAGAGTATTCTGAGCTTTCCTGCTTTTTTCTAGAAAGAAGAAACCAGTGAGTGCAGTGAAGGGGGTGATAGTAATTACTTGAAACGATCACAAAGTCACCTTCCTTATTTTTCTGCTAAGCATCCCCCAGATAATGCTATTATCAAAGCTGGTTACTGTGTAAAACAAGGAGCAGTGGTAAGTATTTGTGATCAGTGTGTTTCATTAATTGAGAACAAAGGTCCTAAGGTGGTAGTTTTACTTACCAAATAGATGATTTAAACAAAAAAGACATAATTGCTGATAACTTTAGCACAACCAACAATATTAAGGATGCCTAAAGAGAGAACTCATCCTCCAGTGGCATGTAATTCATTACTGTGTTACTTCTTTTCATAACATTCTTCAATGTTATGTTGTTGGAGATGCTTTGGAGAGGAAAGGTGTGCGCACAGAGGCCTTCATATCATGATTAGTGCATGCAGCTAGAAATTACTCTGTCCTGCAGTTATATAGAGATCCATATTAGAACATCTAAGTTAAGGCAGAAGTGCAGTGTCTACATGCTTTTTAAATCACTAAAATGCTTCAAAAAAACTAATGTTGCAGCTTGGAGGAAGAATTATACAACCTGCCAGACTGATTAACATAAGTGGAACTATTCATATGATGCCTTGCTAATAGAAGGAACAGATAGTTCAGATTAAGCAAGATGCTTCGTGACTTCTCAGGCTAATTTTGTCTTGGATTATGAAGCTTCTTCTATAACATTCCTTCTTTCTAAATTTAAAAAAAATAAACTAGAAACCTTTAATGTCTCTTAACATTCCCAGTGGGTATTTGTGCTGCTGAGTTGCTACAGTTTCAAAGGAGATTGCTGAGCAATTCTTACAACAGAAATAGCTTCCAGAATCTTTAATTTTAGCAGTTTAAAAAGAAAAAATTAATAGGGTGGAATCTTGCAGAATTATTTTGGGGGCACTATATTAGTAAACATCACACATCCAAATAAATTGGACAGGGCTTGGAGCAACCTGCTCTAGTGGAAGGTGTCCCTGCCCCTGGCAGGGGATTGGAACTGGATGAGCTTTAAGGTCCCTTCCAACCCAAACCAATCTGTGATATATTAAAAATAAACATTATGGATTAATAATTATAAATAGGAATTATGTAATACCATATATTAGAAATATAAACTATAATTATAAGTTGAAATTATAAATTGATTCATAATATACAAAATACAAATATATTTACATGTTATAAAATATATACATGCTTATTTCCTTTAACAGATGAAGAACTGGAAGAGAAGATACTTTCAGTTAGATGAAAACACAATAGGATATTTTAAGTCTGAACTGGTAAGTTTTTTCAGTGTGTTATTTTCCAGTGATACTTGCAAGAATATCAAAAGAAATACATTTGTATTTGAAAAATGTGCTGTGCTGCTCCTGCAGCTCTGGACTCTGAATTGGAATAACTTTCTGTGATTGAGAAGAGGAAAAAAATTAATAGGGTGGCTGTTAACTTGCACTTCAGTCTTCTGTTTGGGGAGTCTTTTTGTAGGGCACTGACAAACAGGAATAGGATCTATTCTACAATCACCCCTGTTTTTGTATTGGTATCTTATGTTACCTTGTACTCACTAACTGTGTTCCTGCAATAGCTGATCATTATGTGGAGAGACAAAACTGTCATCTTGCAGTTCTTAATTTGAAGTTAGAATTATGGGGTGGTTTATCATACAAATGATGGGATCTTTTCCCTTCACTCATGTCACCATGGCAGCTAAGACAGGAAAAAACTGCTGTTCAGTAGCAGCACTTACAGAGTTCGCTTTGGTTTCATGATCTTTCTTCCCCACTCATCACTCTTCACCCTTTTGACCAATTTTGATCAAATGTTAAGTGCTTTCAGGCTTTATTTAAACATTAAGTGGCTGACGCTGGAAGCAGTCTGTTTTCCCTGAAAAGGAACCCCGCACTTACTAAATGTGGGAAAATCTGTAGCAAAGGAATGAATTGAGTTGTAGAATATCACAAATTATGGAAGTTTGAGTTTACAGGCCAACTGTAAGATGCAAAATGTCAAGAACCCAAATTTTAGGCTGTTTCTGAAGAGAACTTTTGCTTTATTTTGACAAGAGAGTAAACAGTAGCAGAAGTTTGGTCTTGCGTTGGTATCTTTGTGTCAGCATAACGCAGTTCTGACTCATTGCCTATACTAAACCTTCTATTTTTATTTAGAAAAATATATATCTGAGTGCAGATTGCTCACAAGCAAACAGAACATTCAGTAAAGAATTGTACTGTGTGAGAATATACTAGAAAGATGGTAGCAATACACACACAGTGTTTCATAGAATCACAGATTGGTTTGGGTTGAAAGGGACCTTAAAGCTCATCTGGTTCCAAGCCCCTGCCACAGGCAGGGACACCTTCCACTAGTGCAGATTGCTCCAAGCCCCATCCAGCCTGGCCTTGAACGCTGCCAGGGATGGGGCAGCCACAGCTTCTCTGGGCACCCTGTGCCAGCGCCTCAGCACCCTCACAGGGAAGAACCCAAACCATCTGATGATTCTGTTAAGATGAAAAAAAGGAGCTCCCTGCATCAGGAGTCTGTATTCCAGGGATGATCCTGCAGTTCACAATTGATTTATTACTTTGAAAACTCTGTTGTAATAGATGAGTGAACCTAGGAAGGAGCAGGGAGGGGAGAGAGGGAAAGAGAGGCAAAATAACTGAAAACACTGAGTTTTAAGCTCCATACATTTGATGTGCTATAGAAATAAGTGATCTAATGAAAACTTGCATTTGAGGATGATTATATTTAGGTGACATTCACTGTTCGTTCTAACAACATAAATCTCTTAAACATATGTAATAGAAATTGTAGAGAAAGTCATTCAGATCTGACAGTTTTTGTTTTGTCCATAAGCCGAAGCCAACTGAAGTTGTTCATTGTAACATTGGGTAAAGAAAACACAGTAGGAGGTAAAATAAGTTGGGTTTGTTTGTGTTTGACTGCAACAACCACAGGGAAATAACAGTATGTGTGACATCATGTTGTCATGGCAAAAGTGAAAGTATTTCTGTTAGAATGTTCTCTCTTTTTTCTCTCTTTGACAGAATTGTAACACTTATTTTTGTTGCAGTAACAGAATTTTCATATGCTTTAAGAATTCTTGCTCTGTTGCAGGTTTTGGTATCGCTGATTTCTGTGTGTTATTTCTAATTATATTGAGCATAGTATATAGCTAATCGTATTTGAAGCCATGTCAGTACAATTAACGAAGTATCTTGTATTGTAGCATTTCATAACAAATAAATATAATGACAGTTGTACTGAAATGAGCTGCTTGAGGCCCAATTCAGTTTTATGATCTGCTTAGAGGTGATTGTCTCCCTTACAGTGAAGTGAATGAATAATTTTTGGTTTTTTTACTTCTTGATTTGGCTTCCTCTTCACTGCAAGTGCCATTGTTAGTTTAATACTTAACAAAAGCAACTTCAGTTTAGGTTGACGCCACCTTTTGCATAAATTACTGCCTTGAAGGGCTCATTTATCTAACTCTGCTGCTGTCAGCTGTCCTGACCTCTGGTTTTCTGACTGTCTTGTAGTTGTTAGATATACTCTACTAAAATATCTTTGCCTTACTTTCAGGAAAAGGAACCTCTCAGGGTTATACCACTTAAGGAGGTCCATAAAGTTCAGGAATGCAAACAAAGGTGAGGAGAGAAGCGCTGATGCCATTATATAGGATGTAGTATACTGCTTTGTCATGGCCAGACTGTTAGCTGGAACAGCAGGGAACTTTGAATCCTTCAGTTGTTGTATGCATGTATGGTACTTTATTTCTAGGACAGCAGGCAGCTTTGCGCATCAAACTGGTTTTGATGGTTCTCTATTAATGTGTGTTTCAAACTTGTAACATTCAATCGAGTGTAGATGCATTGGACAAGGGTGGAACAAAGGAATTTGATACAGTTAAGAGTTGGAGATGCATAGGTGCTGTGTGATTTGGGGCAGCAATTTTAGGAGTCTCTATTCTGCTTATGTAATCTCTAAACCTTTAGAGGCCATTAACTCATCTAAATTTAGATGAGAACACTCTTTCTCCTGCTGTTTCCCTCCTACCAGATGGCAATATGCAAAGGAATAAATTGCCTTTGTAGTAGTTATGATGAATACAGGTTTTGGTTTTTTTACCAGGCTACTGTTTAAGACTAATACTTTGCAAAGACATAAAATATATGTGAAACTTACAGAAATTTGAACAACAAACATTTTTCAACATAATGTGATATGGTTTAGAATGTTCCAATAAAAAATGGATATAGTATCACACATGCCACTGTAAATTAAAGTCTTAGGAATAAAGTGAGTAAGAGATGCTGGTTTACTTTCTTCTACTCAATATTTACCAAAAAAAAACAGCAGCAAAGGGATAAGGAAATACAAAGATGTTCAGACAACAGATGTTCTCTGCACATCCTAGAGTCTCTGTGAAATAAAGTGGGAAAGTTGAACTTGCTGTTGAACTATTTTTGTGCTTTGTTTACAGTGATATAATGATGAGAGACAATCTCTTTGAAATTGTAACAACTTCTCGAACCTTTTATGTACAGGTAATGTCTGGTTTTTATACTTTGGGCAAAACAAAGACTACCATAGTCAAAGCAGAGAGGTGCTGCTCTTTTGCTTTTAAAGGTGTGCTTGACTACGCTGTGATTTTCAGAAGGAATGTGATTTCTATTACATTTCAGAAAGATGCATATAAGAAATCTTCCACATAACAGCAAGTGTTGTGTTGGTAGTGTGTGAAAATACCGAACAATAAATCCTAATGTGATTTTATTGGTATTTGTGTCTTCAGATTCTGCAGGATCAACTCAATATATTTAATCTTTTATTTTGAAGTACTGAATTTTTAGGTCTAGTAATAGGTTTCTCAGATTCAAGTTAGTTTCCACATTAAAATACTTATTAAAGCACAGTAACCTTTAGATATCCATACCTATTTAGTGATATGGGTCAATGTGTACTTTATTCATTGCATCCTTTCCATGTCACCTACAAATCACAAAGACTTGCTTTTCCTAGCTAATTGGGAATGTGATGCTCATAATGCTGGAAATAATGTTGGAGGTTCCCTTGTAGGATCAGAAAGGTCTGTATAGCCTAATACAGGCAGTGGTGCCAGATGCTGAGTTATGAGCTGAATATAACTGACGTGTTGCAGATGTTTAATGCTGGGTGGATGTGCTAGTCTAATAAAGCTGAAACCTAATTAGGAGGTGTCTTTAGCTTTTGATCTGCCTTTATCCCAGATATGTGCACCCTTGGTATTCAGTGTTCATCTCTTGCATCTATGTTGGATTGTTATTCTGAGTAAATGTACAGCTGAAGTATAGTGCAGCAGTGACTGAAGAGTACAGGTTATGTTGTTGGCCAAAATCTGCTTAAAAGGAGTCAGATCTGTAAGAATTTCTGTGGGTGCTTTAAATTTTTTGTTTGCTGCAAGTAAAGATTTGAGTCAAGTATGCAAATAGTATGAAAATACTTCTTGCTTAATGTTGTATATAACTATATACATACAGTAAATTCAGCGTGAGATTTTAAGAAATCATGGTTAAAGCCACAGGAACTTCCATTTCTTAAATCACAGACTCCTGAAGTAGGGTAGTGCTGTCATTTTAATGCAGATGGTCAGGACACTGGGGCATTTGCAAGTTGATCACGTTAAATGCAATGCATGTTGTTTGATCCAGGCGGACAGTCCAGAAGACATGCACAGTTGGATAAAAGCAATTTCTGGGGCCATTGTAGCACAGCGGGGACCTGGAAGATCAGCAGCTTCCGTATGTTACTCTGAACCTCAGAGAAAATGTGATTAGTTGATGTTCCCTTGTGCACATGAAGTTCTAATTGGGTTTTTTTTTCCCCTCTCACCTGTCCTCTATCCTGTCCTGTAGTGACGCGGCATCTTTGCATGAACTTTCATACAGACTGGCATAAAATGTTGTGGTTTTTAATTGAGCACTTACCTAAGTCTTACCTATATATATATATAAAACTATGTGCGCTGTATTGTCTTGAACGTGTAGTTAATGCAACTGCTAACCTAGAAACAGTCTTCTGAGTTCAGTAGGATCTTTGTTGCTACTGCTAGTTTGGAAGTAAAATTGAAATGCTCTAATTCCTGCAAGGTGTTTCTGCTGATTGCTGAGTTTTGCAATCAACTGGCAAAATCCTAATTTGTTTTTAACAACTCTCACTATAAATTGTCATTTTCTGTTATTGATAGTCTATTGTATATGCAGATACAGAGTCAAATTTAAAGCGACTTCTCTAAGAGATCTCTGCTCACATGAATTAGTTTCTGTGGTTGGAAACATAGCATGAACACCACTGAGCTTTACCGAACTGAGACACTGTGACAAACTTAATATTTGTGAAACCGTGTGGATGCCAGCACTTCATGCATTTAAACTGCATTAGATGTTCAGTACAAAGTACATGAGCTTGTGATAAGCAGCAAAGGTTTCTGTGGTGTCACAGTGTCTCCAAGTATATCTGGATTTAACACATTGAGTACTTTACAGTTCAGATGTTACAGGCTGTGGTTTTCACTTTCTGGCTATGGGATGTTTTGTAGTAAACTGAATATATCATTATCCCCATCATCTGAAATACGAGAATTTAAATCTGGCTTTTGATTACACATTTGCATTGATTCGGTGTTTCTTTTAACTCTAAGCTCTCATTTAGTTTTTGCAGCCAGGAGCTGCTTCATGCTTTGAAATACAACTCCCCATCATAAGTTCTGTTTCTTTTTGGGGGAATGAAGATATGCAGATAACTGTTCTTTGTGTATACTTATTTTTTTTTGCGGGGCTAACTGAGCAATCTAGCTATTACTGTCTGCATCACTTCTTTCTTTTTCCCTCTCTTCTCTTCTTTCCCCAAGTATAGGTTACTCTAATCTTAGCTTTGCACTGTGTTCCAGATGCGGCAGGCCAGAAGGCTGTCGAATCCTTGTATACAGAGGTATACATCAAGAACTGGTGAATGCAGCACGTATGTGGGCTCTCATGTAAACTTGCCTTCTTAACAGAGGGCTAGAGACTAATTTGCACTATAAAAAAACCTAAAAGTATGGCTACCTGTTGTCATTCCCATTACTGAAAACTAACTCATATCATTCACTTACAGGTTCGCACTGCTTTTTCTTGCTTTTAAAAGAATTGGGAATTAAAACTGGCAAAACTATGTCATTATACTTCAAAGCATACTGTATATTTAAACATAAATTATGTGATGTCATTGTAACAGGAAAGTATTAAACCTAATTTGCATGAGAGTTCATATTTCCATTTTACTTTTCATTTGTTTTATGAAACTGCGCAAAACCAAAATGAGATTTAAGCTACCCACAAACTAATACAGATGCGTGCACAGAAAAACATGCACGTTGTAACTCTAGCAATTGGAAGGATAATATTGTAGCCTGATTTGCATGGCTTCTAAGTCTTTGCATGAAATGATGCATTCCAGCATAGAAGCATT
This sequence comes from Psittacus erithacus, assembly GCA_009867235.2. NCBI lineage: Eukaryota > Metazoa > Chordata > Aves > Psittaciformes > Psittacidae > Psittacus > Psittacus erithacus. The sequence continues at coordinate 45,640 of WYDI02034440.1, forward strand.
ACAATGTGTAATCGGTACCCTGTTGAAAGCAGTCCAATTTAGGAGTAATCCAGCAGCATAGTTTCTTAACTGTGAAATTACAGTCAGTGTGGGTAGTAAAATCTGAGTATCCTTCAGCTCAATTTATAGATGTTTCGTCCTCACATGCCTTACTTTTGTGCTATTTATTGAACTAAAGTTATTGAAAATAAGAATAGTAGGTGAATCACTGAATGATGTTTTTCTTGAATTGGCGTATCAGGTCAGGTGTGAAATAAGGCAATGTAAGTATTGTGAAAGACTTCACTGAAACTCAGCGCAAAACTGAAGTCCAAAACAAGTTGCGCAGCTCCTTCACCCAATAGTGAGCTGTTGTTCGCTATAGTAAACCCAATCGTGAACTATTGGTTACTGGATTCTGCCAAGGACTACTGTATTTCTTTTTATGAAATATGATTAAATTCATGACCTTATGTCATAGCATCCTAAAACTTGGAAACTGCTGTGAAAGACTAAGTATTTCATTTAGGATGTATATTTGCATCTTGGATACATGTCTGTGATGGTTTTTTTTGCTAATATATGTGCTTGAAAAGTGACTTGACTTGCATACACACATGGGTCTGCAGCCCTAATGCTGGTGATGGCAGAAGTGGCAGCAGCTGGCATGCACAATGCAGTATTCACTGTATCATCACACATATCACTTATTCACATCACTTAAAACTGTATCCAGCGCTGCTTTGGATATCCCTAAGTATCTGGGACATCCTGACAGAACTGATAGATATGATGCAGAACCTAAGGAATGTTTTGTTCTGGAGCTATAGATCAGGCAGGATATCCTAAGACATGTAAAATGGCACTCTGTGCCTATGCTGTAGACATCTGAATGCTTCCTAGGTAGTCTGGGAACTTGTTTCTGTCAATAAGTAAATGGTGGATGATTATTTCCACAGTATCAATCTAATAGTTATGTAAAGGCTAACAGAATGGCAGTTAATAATATTAAACACAAGAAAATAACTTGGCAATCAGAAGGAATAGCTTCAAAATCAGTTTCTTGCTCCATTAACTTTGGAAACTGTTACACAGTCTTGATAGCACAAAATAGTTACTATTTTCGTTTGTTCCCTGGGGAGATTGGAACACCGTGAGGAGTGAACAGTAAAATGTGCATTTCTTCAGGATTTAGCATGGGAGTACCTGATGTATATGGGTATGTTTGAATACATTTTTCTCTTGGAAAGGTGTCACTTTCAAATGTGTATCTTCAGAAGGTTACTTAACACAGTAAAACAAGAAGCTTCAATTTGCTGGACTCTGTTATAAAGTCTAAAGAGCTGCTGAACTTGATTTAAGAAATTTAATGTCTTCAAATAAAGAACCTGACATTGTGTCACATACTGCTGTAAGCTCACATTTAATAACACACCGCCTTGAGAAAGCACCTGCCTCCTGCTGCTGTGGCTGATGCTTCGCTTTGTGTATTTTCTGTCTTGATTTTATTGTTTTCTCTGAGAGCAAACTGTGAAACTGCATCTTTCCAGTGTGATGTCAGTGGCTTCATCTGACACCTGCTCTTCTTTTTCCAGGAGCATCCCGAGTCTTCTTCCGAACCCAGCCATGCTCTCCGTTCTGCCATCCCAGCCCCAGCCTTCTCACATTCCACAGCCGCTCACAGCAGCCCTCTGGTCCCAAACCCTCACACCAAATACCCTGCCTTGGAGAAGCGAGGATTTCACGAGTCTTTTACCAAGGCCAGGCCAGGGAGCTACAAGATCCAGGTTGTCGCTCCAAGAGAATCAGCTTCCAAAGTGACTGAACGGGGCTTCTCGGAACCCCAAAGTAAAAATGGCACTCAGGAACAGGATCCTGGCCTTGTGGATCTGGATGATGCAAGCCTTCCAGTTAGTGATGTGTAGTGATGGAAGTGTTTGGAGAATGATCCATTTGTTTGGTCCTCTTAATTTCCTTGCTCGGACTTTGAACCAAAGAAAACTGTAGGAAATGAGAACAAAAAAACCGGAACACTGATTTTTTATATATATGGATGTGTGTGTGTTTGTGTGCACACATGTGTATATATAAGGTGTTAGTATATTGCCTTTCAGCTGAGGGTCAGAAATGGACCTTAGGTGTTTTCTCAAAGCTTGATAGTAAATCACTTACTAGGGAGGGGCCACTGCACAATTTAGAAGGAAAACTAAAGCAAAAGACAAAACCAAAATGTACTTCTGCAAGTAAGCAAGGTACCAGTAACTCTTCATTCCTGATCTGGCACACTTACTAATGTCACGACTAATGCTACATTGTGGAGAACTTATTGCCAACAAATGTGATTATTTAATATCATTTTGAACTGCAGTAAGACTTTAGGCATAGATGAGGATTGTTTCTCTCCATGATTTTCAGATAGGAAATGCACAGAAAGTTTCTTCTGTTCTTTAGGATCAGCAGTGTCAACTGATTTATTATCAGACCCAGAATTCTGAATTATAGAATTCTAATTATGGTGCTGTGAAATGTCCACTAAAATAATATTTTGAATAGTCAGCCTATTTTTGATGCACTCCTGAAGGTGGGTTATGACCTTTTGCACATTGGGTTTTCAATGGACTGCATGTCACGGTGTTTTGGAGGTAGGGAGAAGAGAAATTGGACTTTGGAATTTGGACACTTTTTAGGTCTTTTGAACTAAGTAGGGTTTCTATTGTGTTACATTAGGCTTTGCAGCAGCTAATGTCTCTTACATGTCTAAATGTATCATTTGATAACTATTTTGAGAATGATTTTCTTATCAGTGCTTTGTGAACAGTTCTTGTGTCTGTACTGATCAGTGAAAGACCTCCTGGGTTAGTTTTGTCATTGTTGGTACTGAACTGTTCATAGTCATGCAATTGTGGCCTATAACTTTTGGTGCACTAAGAATCTTAAGTGCCTGTGTTTTTTCTCACATCGTTGAAACACTTTGGGATTAGGTATGTACACAAACCATTCCTAATAGTTTTGAACGTTGGCTGGGAGTTGGTCTGAGTAGCATAGTCTGAAACAGCTATTTAAAACAGGAAACTTATGCTAGGGATACCAGTGTTCTGGTATTGCACCTGCTAGCTGTGCAATATATGTTTTGTTTAAAAAAAGAGTATTTGTTCTTTGTGTACACTGTGTTACGGGGCTTCAGTGATGCAAATGGGAAGAACCTTTACATTTCAAGTATTGGATTAGATGGAGTGTGTCCTGGTTATCATTTTTGACAACGTTTGCTTTAATCCCAACCCCACAAATATCTCATGCTGCTGCTTAGTGTGATTCAGATTGTCCAGCTTGGTGATTCTTTGGGTTTTTTGGTCTCCTGGAACCTAAGATGCATGTCATGCAAGTCCATCTTCTCTCCAACTTCCAAACTGACTTCCTGCTTGAGAGATATGGATGGCTTTACCATGATAATTTGTTGATCCAAGGATAGACTAATTGGTGTCACAGAAGAATGAAATATATCTAACTTCAAAACCTTAAATTCTATCAGCACCTTCATCTTTTTGTTTATCCATAAGCTAACTAACCACTGTCTTAAGGCAGTGGTCTTTGTAAATGACTGGTTTTGTTTGACTCTTTAGATATATGTGAAAACTAGCACAGAATTGGAAGTTCCTGTAAATGTCTGTACTAGTATTGTAGGTTTTAACTTCTATACAGATAATAGCTCTTTAAAAGCTTATTTTTTCACAAATACATTCTGTGTGGAAGACACTTTGCATTGAAATATTTTTTACTGTAGTCTAACATCTGAAATCACCTGCTCTGGTACAGCTTTCACACTGCATGTTCATTCTATTATATTTTGGTATTGGCAATTTTACACATTGGGTGTAGGTAAAGCAGCTCCATTATGGGACTTACAAAAAGAGGGGGGCAAAAAAAGAAGAGGAAAAAAGAACTACTTTTCTGTTGTAGTTCAGTAGCATAGGGAAATATTTGTGGTTGGTAATTGTCAGGGTCTCCTATTTATCAGTACTTTTATAAATCTATGAAAATTGTTAAATTATTTTAGAAACAGTGCTGTAAATATGTCACATTGAAATTGTCAATAAATCAGTTTGGGTAACTTAACATCTGGCCTGGTTTCCTTGTTAAATATCAGAACTGTGTATTTCTTTTTAGCATATAAAAGTTCAAATTATTCTTTATCCAGCTATAATGTCTTAATTCCTCAAATCTGATCAGATTGTGTAGCCTGAGAGAGAAATTGAACAGAATGAGCTGTTTTTCTTAGGATCATAGAATCATAGAATAGTTAGGGTTGGAAAGGACCTTAAGATCATCCAGTTCCAACCCCTCTGCCATGGGCAGG